>RJWT010014034.1:0-21336 GCA_004365215.1 Cuniculus paca
ACAATGACACTGAGGAGATTTGGTTTCCTTCAAAATTGCCTGAGGTTTGATGACAAAACCACCTGCCAAGAAAGAAAAAGAACTGATAATCTGGCAGTTATTCGCTCATGGTTTGAGAGATTTGTGGGTAATTGTCAAGCAATTTACACACCATCTGAATATATGACTATTGATGAATATCTTGCTACATTTCATGGTCACTGTAGCTTCAGGCAGTATATTCCAAAAAAACCTTCAAAATACGGCATAAAAATTTATGCCCTTGTGGATGCAAAGACTTATTATGTTTTCAATTTAGAAATTTATCCCGGAACTCAGCCACCAGGTCCTTATTCCTATAATAATAAACCTAACGATGTTGTGAACAGACTTGTTGCTCCCATCTCTCAAACTAATCGGAATGTGACATTCAACAATTGGTTTACCAGTTTCCAATTGATGTTACATTTGCTAACAGAGCACAAGTTGACCAGTATAGGAACTATACACAGGAACAAAGCAGAAATTCCAAATGAAATGTTGCAATTTCAAAACAGGGAATTATATAGTACAATCTTTGGATTTCGGAAAGATATAACATTGGCCTCGTATATGGCAAAGAAAAACAAACTGGTACTGCTGATGTCAACATTGCACTATGATGGAAATATTGATAGAGAAACCTCAACAAAACAGAAGCCTGAGATGATAACTTTCTACAACAAAACCAAAGGCGGAGTAGATGTCATTGATGAGCTATGCAGCAACTATGATGTCACTCGAAACACAAAGCGTTGGCCAATGGTTGTGTTTTATTTGATCCTAAACATGTGTGGCATAAATAGTTTCATAGTTTACAAAGAAAATAACAAGTGGAACATATCACGGAGAAATTTTCTTAGACGACTGGGACTAGAGCTCATAAGAGATCATTTACAGGAAAGGAAAAACAAAACGTTTCTGCCCAGGGAACTACGCAAAAAAATTGTGGAGCACACCGGTGAGCTGACGAGTGAACAGACGGGCGCAGCATTACAAAAACCTATTATGATAACAGGAAAACGAAAAAGATGTCAACTGTGCCCTACAGGAAAGGACAGGAAAACAAAACATACATGTTACCAGTGTATGCAATACTTATGTATGGAACACACAGTTTTCATGTGTGAAGACTGCCTTGAGTGTGACAGTTAAAGCAATGTTTATTTCTGTGGTAGATTTTTGTTTGTATTTACATTGTAGTTCACCTAGGTTTTTATTTCTGATGTGATCTTTTAGGTTTTGCAAGCAAGTAAACAGCAGATATGAAAATGTTATCTATTCTAAGCACTCATCATGTATCTGAAGTTTTATTTTATTGTTATTGTATTTTTCAGCTAACTACATATTGTACAATATTAGTAGGAAGCTCCTGACAAAACAGGAAGAGGTAACAAGAAAGGCCTGCCACATAGGAAAGGAAAGCTAAGCACACGTGCTGTCAGTGCAAGCGAGAGACGCGTTCATGGAGGGTGCAATTGTTATGTATGAAGACAGCTTAGGGTGTGATTATTGAAGCAAAGATTATTTTCATTGCAGTATTCTATTGGCATTTTCATTACAGGTCACATAGGAATTTATTTCTGATGTTATCTTTTAGGTTTTGCAAGCAAGTACAATGCTAATGTGAGAATACTGATGTTTATTCTAAACGTCCAATACATATTAAGAATGTAATACTTTATTTTAGTAATGTTTTATGTTCCTGTTAACTACACATTGTATAATAAGAACCTTATGACAAAACAGCAAGACCTGCAAGATGTCAATTACATCCCACAAAAAGACCAGGAAAGGCTAACGCGTGCAGTCAGGGAAACCACACATGTGTATGGACCCTGTGAAGACTGCCTTAATAATTTAAGTAAATTAAGCTGATAATTTAAGTAAGGATTACTTTTTTTTTTGTAGAGTTCTATTGGTGTTTTCATTGTAGTTCATATAGGAATGTTATTTTTCGACTTTGTGCACCAAACAACAGTCGATGTTGAAACTTTTTTAAAAACAATAAACATTAAAAAAGCAGTACTTTTATCTTTCTGATGTTTTTCCTGTTATGTGCTTGTTTACTATAATAAAACTCATAAAATTAAAATAATTCATCAATAGAAATATAAGGTAGGCATTATAATCCACAATAACGCGCCTTCATGACACAATTGCTGTTACGCCCCACGGGCTTTGCGACAACCCCGCAGCCAAGAGCTCCCTGTCGCCCCACCCCCGCTAACGGCTTTGGAGGCCGCGGGCCTGGTGCACTGCGAATCCATCAGGTCCTGGGCGGGAGCCTCGGGCAGAGACGGGCCCACAGGCCTGGGGGGACCGCAGAGCTCTGGCGAGGCCGCCTCCCCGCCCCCCCCCCCGCGACTCCCAGCGCCACCCGGACGCGTCTCTCGCTGCCCGGCCTCGCCACCAGGCTGTCGCCTCCGCCGCTGCGCGGAGCAGGGTGGAGTCCCGCCCCTGCACATGATCGACAGGCGCTTTCACCCAATGGCAGACGCTGTCGGCCCGGGCGGGCTGGACAAGGGCCGCGGCTCGCGGAGGAATCTCTCTTGCCCTTTAGTCCCAGGCAAGGTGTTGCGGCCGGCGCCATTTTCTCGAGCCGCCTTGTCTCGGGTGCCGCCATGTTGGTGAGGAGAAATCACCGTTACGGCCACTGTCCAAATCCCCGCGTCGCCGCCCGCCGCCCGCCCGCCCGCTCCCACGCCTCAGCCACCGGCGGCGAATAGAGACTAGAGCGGCAGCGCCGGGCCGTTGCCCAGTGTTTGCAGTTAGAGCCCCACCTCTCTGGCGTGGTTGTTAATAGACTGGAAAGTCTGTGTCTGTGTCGCTCACTAGTAACCGTGAGTTTTTACCACTTCGTCACTGCCGGCGGCGGCCGGGAGCAGGAGCCCGCAGGCGGCGCAGGGGGCCGCCGCCTCCTCCCCGCGCCCCGCGCCCCGCCGCCGCCAGCGCCGCCGCCGCGGGCTCCAGACCTGCCCTCCAGCCCCGCCCCGTTCTTGACCAAACATGACAGACTCTGAACATGCAGGGCACGACAGGTCGGGACGCCTTCTTGTCTGTCTTTCTGTCGGATGAGAGGAGGGGTCGGGCGGCGGGAGCGGGCCGGGGCCGGGCGCCTCCTGCATGACTTAGACGTCTCTGTGTGGCTCCATCACTTCCATGACGCGCGCCCTTCCGGGAGCTCGGGCTGCGGCTGCGGCCGCGGGCGGGCGGCGGGGGCGGGGGAGCCGGCCCGGCCGCGCCCGCCTCCCCGAGCCGGGGTCCGCTCGTCGCCGCCGCCCCGCCCCCACCCGCGCCGCCGCCGCCGCCGCCGCCGCCGCCGGGCACGCGCGGGCCCCCCGCCCCGGCCGGCCGCGGTGCGAACGCGAGTGCGGGCCGGGCCCGGGGAGCAGCGGCCCGGAGCCCCGGTGCGGGCGCGTGCGTCCGTGACTCCTCCCCGGACTCCGCTAAAAATACACGCGCGGGGGCTCGGGGCGAGCCCGCAGCCCGCTCTGCCCGCGCAGGCCGTGCCCTAGCGACCGTCTGGCCCCCTTTGCCATGGAAAACGGTCCACTTCAAGTCCACTGTACGAACCCCAAAGACCTAAGGCTTTGGAGCCCGAAGCGTAGCACAGCTGCCTCCTAAAGTAGAAACTCCGTGGCTGGTGCAGCCGAGCCCGGTTTCCAAGCTGCTCTAGATCCCTGGAACACTTAACTCAGGTTTCTGATTTTTTTTTTTTCTTCCTATTTTACTTCTATGCCTGAAGAGGCAGTCTTGATCCCTTTTAACCGTTGGGGGTGGAGGGGAGGGTGTTTTATAAAGTATACTTTAGTTTTGGGTAGATTTCAAGTTCACATTACCTAATTATTTTTTAAAAAGGGAGGGGTTTCATTCATTAAAATTGCTGGAACAAAATCCCTTGCATCTGATTCTTATTTAGAAAATTAATTGGAAATTTGACCCTTAATACTCAGGAGTTTGTGAGTAGAAGTATACATTGTATTCTAATTAGATTACATAAGAATTGCTGGAGTTTCACCTTGGGAGTGAGGTGGACTGCTTTGGATAAAGCATGACAAACACTTTGTTTTTTAAATTGAGAAGCAAAGATCACAATCCACTGAAATTTTGAAAGCTCTAAATGTCTGGCCTTCTGGGTAAAAATGTGAAAGAACTTCTATACTGTAGTAATAAAAGTAGATTCCCAAAAAGTAATACAAGTAAATGTGTAGCAAAATTTAAAAAGGAAAATGCACTCTTCAACAACTCTGGTGTAGGAGCTTGCATTTGACACATTTTTCTTTCTTTTACTTTTTTTTTTTTTTTAATGCGGACTGAGAATGGGACTCGTCTCATACATGCTAGGCAAGGGCTTTACTATTGAACTACCACCTAATCCCTGATATTTTAGCATCTTTTTTTCCCACCTCTCATCTCAGTACTGGAGATCAAACCCAGGGCCTCCTAAGTGCTAGGCAAGCACTCTACTGTAGAGCTACTTACATGCTTTCCTCGTTAGTTTTTTATAATTATTATTAAAAGGAAAATTTTTGGAATAGGTTAACTAGACCTTGAGAAACTTTCTAACAATATCTGTGGACGAGCGAATGATGGAAATTTTGCTAATGCAGCCTAAAATTCATTTTTTTTTTAATATGGAAAAAGGAATTCTGTTCATCTGTTAGTGGGTGAAGTACTATTAACATGCAGAATTGTGTATGCAACATAATGAAGAAATCATGTCATCAAGGGTAGGGATCAGAATACTTAGTAAGGAACTGTGAGACCAGACTCAAAGAGCTTTAAATTTTGAAGTACTGACTTAATTCAAATGAATAAAGAATTTTTGTAAGCTATCTGTAACAACTTGGCCGTCCAATTAAGCACTAGTGTTACTTCGTCTATTTTTGTTTTTAAATGACCAAGAAAATATTTTCTAGTTAGCTGTGTTTTAACTTAGCCAACTAAATGGCAGTGTTATTCTGGGGCATAAAGAGTATTTTGTGGTACTCAAGACTGAATCCAGGGCCTTCCCACTGAACTACATCTTCAGCTTTTTTAAAAAAATTTTTTGAAACAGAGTCTCCCTGAATTGCTAATTTGCCCAGCCTGACCTGGAATTTGTGGCCCTCATACCTCAGTCTCCCAGAGTGCTGGGATTACATTATGTGTTGCCATTGCACTGGCTGGAGAGGGACTTTTTGGCCCCCTGCCCACCAGCAACTCACATGAAAATGAAAGAACTGCATCAAAAGCCAATGAATTAGGAGTCAAGAGAAGTGGTTCAGCTTTGCAATTACTTAGCTTTGAGAATTTAAGGAAGCCTAGTTAAAGGATTCTGCAAGAAATTTTCAAGTTTCTTCAAGATCAATGGTTCTCAACTGTCTTGGGAGTTTCTGAAAAGTGCTGTACTGGTGTGCCAGGCATGGCGGCACACGGTAATCGCAGCAGTTGGGAGGCTGAGGCAAGGGGATTGTCATGTGTTTGAGGCCAGCCTGGGATACATTGTGAGTTCAAGGCCGGCCTGAACTACGAAGTGGGACTCTGTCTCAAAAGTAAATAAGGGCTGGGGATTTAGCTCAGTGGCACAAGCGCCTGCCTGCCAAGCACGAGGTCATGAGTTCAATCCCCGGTACCAAAAACGAATGCACGAATGAATGAAGCTACTGGTGCTATTGCCTTCCGTCTGAACCTCACCCCAGGTTTTAAGGTTTTGAAGTTTCCCAGGTAATTCTAGTATGTGCCAAACTGAGGGCCACTGGACTGGATGATCATTGTTTCCCAATCTTAGCTAGTTAGACTCACTTTGATATAGAATAAAGATTTTTGTCCTGGCCAGGCGTGGTGGTGCACTCCTGTAATCCCAGCACTCAGGAGGCTGAGGCAGTAAGATCTTTACAAGTTTGAGACCAGCCTGGGCTACAAAGTGAGCCCAAGGCCAGCCTGAACTGCATAATGAGACCCTGTCTCAAAAAGACAAAAAAAAAAAGATTTTTGTCCTGCCCACAGCAATTGAATCAGAATCTTTAGGGTAACTTTGTGGTACTTTGTATTTTTAACAGGCATCTAGATGATTCTTAAATAGTTTTGGGTGAAATGGGCTAATCTGTGAACTCAGATATTCTGTGTTTCTGTACTGTAGCAGTTTTATACTATAGTGCAAGTTTCTATTAGGTGGAGAAGGCTATATAGAACTAGGTATTATCTCAGATTTTTTCTTGAAAACTGCACACAGGAAAAAAGTACAATCTGTGACGTTTATAACTGCTTTGATTTTATACAAATTAAAGTATTACTATTACAATTTACAGAATGACATTCTAAATGTAAATGGAATTCACAGAATGTAATTTTTGTCCTTTAAAAAGTTATTTTCTTTTACATATTTTCTATGGTAAACGTACTGGATTTGTTTGCCAAATGAGCAACTTTTAAAAAATGTCCATTTGGTATACATCCTTTAAATATTTTAATGCCTAAAGTGAAAACATTGTATTTTTATTAAGTATTATTAATGTAGCAGTATTTATAAACAAATTGTTAGATATGTATAATGTTTGTGCATAAACGTATCTAAAGGTCTTTATTAAAAATAACAAACGGAAAATTGGGGGAAGTCAAAGGGAGGTATAATCTTTGTCTCTTTTCATTCATTTCTTCACCAGGGATTGAACTCATGACCTTGCACTTGCCAGGCAGGTACTCAGGCCGCTGAGCTAGGTCCCCAGCCCTTGTCTTTTTGAGACAGGGTCTCACTATGCCGTTCAGGCTGGCCTTGAACTCACTTTGTAGTCCAGGCTGGTCTCGAACTCCCAACGATCCGCCTGTCTTAGCCTCCCGAGTGCTGGGATTACAGGCCTGTGCAACCAGGCCCGGCTTCATTCATTTCTTTACTTACTTTTCTTAGGCCCAACTCCAGCAGCCTCGCTTTGTGTTTTAGCTGGATGTTGACCCAAATGAAGCGGTATGCAAACAACACTTTTTTTTGGCAGTGTTGGGGATCCAACGTAGGGCCTCAGGTGTGTTAGGCAAGTGCTCTGCCACTCAGCTACACCCCAGCTCCACAAACAGCCCCTGAAATTTGCCCAGTCCCTACTTTGAACACATCTATAGCAGAGTAGGAAAAGATAAATATAGCTCAACACTACAGAATTTTCTGAAATACATTAATGTATTTCAGAAATAAATACATTAATAAAAAGTTTTGAAGAGCCTGTACTGTAGGAGAGAAAACTTAAATATTTAAATTATGATAATTTACATACGAACTAGTATGAAAACTTGCGATCAATTAAAGAATTCTTTTTTGGTACTGGGGATTGAACTCATGACCTCATTCCTGCTCGCCAGGCACTTATGCTGCTGAGCTAAATCCCTGGCCCAAGAATGAATTCTTCAGGAGGTGTAGGGTTAACGCTTCACTTTGGGAGGAGGATATTTGTTGCCCGTTATGAACAATTTACCCACTTTGTTTTCATCTTCAGGCTTTTTTTCTGGTAAAACAGAAGTTGGGTGTGGTCGTGCATGTCTGTAATGCCAGCTATTTAGAAGGCTAAGGTAGGAGGATCGTGAGTTTGAGGTCAACCTGGATAACATAGCAAGATCCTATCTCAGGAAAACAACCTTCAGCTAGTTAAAATTGTTAAGTTCACAACTCCTCGTAGTCCCCAAAATGGGTTGAAATCTTGCCAAGAGACTGCCCTGGAGAATCTGAGAGGATGAGGATGAAGATGATTATATTTTCCACTTATAACAGGGCTTCCATTTGATTCTTGCATTAATCTTATTTAGAGAATAGATAATCATAGTAGTATTGCAATATTCAGTAATTTATCCAAGATCCCACAGATATAGCCTGAGGAGCTGATTCTTGCAGTATTATTTTCACTGAATTTGCACAGGGAAGTGATGGAATAATTCCTGGCCTTTAATTCTTGAAGTTTGGAATCTACCATAATGTGGTACAAGTGAAAGGGCCACCATTTTAATAAAACTCAGCCCTGGTCCTGAACTTTCTTCTAACTTGGTTACCACACTTTTTTCATAATTGCTTTATTTTTTCTCCTCTTCTCTCTCCCCTCTTCCTCCTCCCTTTCTCCTCCAGGATTGAACCCAGGGCCTTTGCACTGGGCTGAATTCTCAGTCTTTTTAAAATTTTGAGACGGGATCTTACTAAATTGTTAAGGTGCCCGGGCTGGGCTCAAGCTTGCTGTCCTCTTGCCTCAGCCTCTCAGAGTGCAGGGATTACAGGTAGTGATTATTTTTCTTATTTTGTGAACTACAAAACTACAGCTTAGTTTCAATTTCCCTTTTCACTTTAAAAAGTCAAAATTTAAAAGCTACACATCACTTTTCTCAGAGTAGAGTACACTTTATGTTCTACACAGTAATTGTTTTGCAAATTAATATGATTAGCAGAATTGCCTTTTCTGACCAGCCATTAGTTAATCTTTTGATTCCTGCATTAACTGATTTAACTATTATTGAAATTATCAAAGTGAGTTTTTCCTTAGCAAAAATAAAAAATCTTGAGTTGTATATCAGGTTCAGCTTTGATGTTTAAAAGCACCATGACTCATAGGAAAATGTTTTCCTAATCTCTGAAACAAATTATTTCATTCTTTAAAAATTTTCATTCATTAAGGTTTCATTCAGCAGACTTACAGTGTTTTCTCTCTGCTAAAGGTAGTGTTAAATACTGGGAAACAAATCCTAATACAATATCTACCATGAACTTGGTTTGCAAGACTCTTATATAGGCAGAGAAACATTAATAAATGCATGTCAGAGTGTGAGTGCGGTGAGTGCAACAGGAGTGTGTGAGGGCAGTAGGCCTCAGAATAGCTGAACCTGGAGGATGAGTAAGAGTTTTCCTTAGAAGCAGAGATAATATGTATGAAAAGCACAGAGAAGTAAAATGGCACAGTCGGTTCAGGGATGATTAAAGTGTTAATATGTGGAGAGTATGTAACTACAGTATTTTGGGAAGTAGGGAAATGTTTAAATAAGTTTGAGACCAGACTCATCCCTGATGGTATGTGGAGATCCTGTCAATTTTTTTTTAAGCAGCAGAAGCATCAGCTACATGTTGATAAATAGGAGTTAGGGAAAGTGGACTACAGAAGGGGAGTTTGGTAGGAAGGAAGACAAATAGACTTTTTAATAGATTTTCTCAAATACTGGTGTTGGAATACCTTTAAAAATTGCCTTATATTCGCTTCCCTCTGTAATTTTATCAGGCAAAATACAAACTCACCAGCCTTGGTGCGCTTCACTCATTTAGGTGACCTGCCTGACCACTGCAGTCATTCGCGTTTGTTACCCTTTGTGATGTAGAGTCAGGTTTTCACCTGGGCAGACTGGCTACTAAAAACCTCACATTGGGGGTGACCTTGAATTCACCAGTCAAACCTCATTTCAGTGCTTCTTGCATATTGTTTTGTGCATCCATATTCCCTGTAGTTGTGCAACACAGTGGTCCTGTTTTTCCACTTCAGAAACTGACCAGTCTCAGAGCTTAGTTCAGACTCAGAAATGTTCATTCATGCTCAAAACTAGTAACAGTGGTTGACATTTACTTTCATTGTTGAACACCCCTCCTTCTGATAAGTACTGTTCTTTGCATTGTGTGTTATCTTACATTTGTTACCTTTTACTAGGTCCTCTGTGCCTAAGTTTCTAATCTCTGTTACAGTTTATCTTCTTTTGGTTTTATGGTTGATTTTTTTGAGGACATTCTTATTCCTGGTGTCTTTTTGGGGGTGGTTGAGTTCTAGGGGTGTTACTTTACTACTGATGCCATGAACCACTCAGGGATCTAAGTCATTAAATGACTTTAACAAAAACAAGTTTGACAGATTATTATCATCATCATCATCATTATTATTATTTTTTTTTTGGTACCAGGGATCGAACTCATGACCTTGCACTTGCCAGGCAGGTGCTTATGCCACTGAGCTAAATCCCTGGCTCTGGCAGATTATTATTACTCTTGGCAAAGAGCAAACTTTCTCTATTATAAATGATTTTAAGTGTTTTCTTTTGTTTGACTTTGTTTTTTAATGTGTTTTTAATATTTCAAGTAACTTTTAGTACTTAAACATTCATAAATTATACCCACACTCTTGAGATCAAAGCAAATCCCAAGTTATTGTTAAAAAGTGTAGCATAAGACTATATAAAATAAATAAATCACAATCTGTTTGTAAAGTTGGCACAAAAATAAAGAACCTAGTTTTGGAGCTGTCACGATGCTCAATATTGTAATCTATCAGTTTATATTTGCACATCTTCATTTGGTACAATAGAGAAGGTATTAATATCTTAATTTCATAGTTAAGGTATCAGACTCAGAGGATAAATAACTTGTACAAGATGATTGAGCAGTTATGTGAGAACCACAACCTAACTATACAATTCAGCTTCATTACTTTTTCCATTGCTTCACAATGTTACCATTGTATCAGATACTGCATCAGGATATGGGACACCTACAAGAATTGTGTTGTTGATTTGGGGTATTACTGAGCCACAAATAATTATGTCCTAGTTTATTATAAATTCATCTTGTATGACACCTTTGTCTAAATCCTAAAGTAATACCCTTAAATCTTAAAATATTGAAAATTGAATTTATAAAGAATACTAATTATCTTAGCATATTTTAAGACAATATGAAGTCAAACCTAACTACCTTAGATCTGTAAGTTTTGAGCTATAGAAGATAAATTCTTCTACTTGTGTAAGTTTCAGCTTATTAAGGGAATTCATTAAAAATGTGTAAAGAAGAACTAACAGCTCTTTTCATTCTTGTTTTGATTACTAGCAGTTTACCGAATGTTAGGTCATGAGTGCTTGTGTGTGGGGTTGAGTTCTTTATAACATTGGTTATTAGACCCATAAAGGAGGTTATGGGTTTGAGTTTAACACCCTTGAACGATGCAAGATTGTGTTTTCAAATTATGTAAGTAAATAAAAATGGAAGTGAATACTCCATTGACATAATACTGATGTATTTGGATGTACATATATTACACCAAATATCTTTTTTTTTGGAATGCTATATGGCCAAATGTGAAAGCCAGTATTTAGCCAAAGCTGGAGCTGAAGTCATGATCTTCATTGTCGTATAAACTTCTGACATATGTGAAGAAATACGAATTTTTACCTAGAGTTCTTGTAATTTATTGTTAGAAATTTTAGTAGTCTCATTTTAAAAGTAGGACTTTATAAGTCAATAGTGGTAAGTTCTCAGAGTTGCCTGTTGTTCGAGTGTTCCAATGATTGCTTTAATGCACATTATAGCTATTAAATAGAGGGTTACTTTCACTTGAGGTAGTGGAATACTAGCGGGAAGAACTTTTTTCCTGTAACATATTTGTGTGTGTGTATTTGTGCATATGTGCACATAATATCTCTGGAACAAAGTGATTATGTTATACTACCTTTGGAGGTTTTCCTTAGGAAATTTTGAAGTATCAAAGTTAATATTCTCAGCCAGGTGTGGTGGGACCTGTAATCCCAGCTACTGTACTTGGAAGGCTGAAGCAAGAGGATCACAAGTTTAAGACCAGCCTGGGCAACTTACTACAGTCCTATCTAAAAATAAATTGTAAAAGGGCTAAGGAGAGATCTCAGCATGAGGTCCTGGACCCAATCACCAATATTGAGAAAAAAGTTAACATCTTTCAATTTAACCTCAAAAGATGTAAAGAATTCTTGAAAGCATCTTGAAAGATTCATGAAATAAAGATAAGTCTTTAGTAGTGATTTTAGCCAGGGATTTAGCTCAGCATGCGTAAGCACCTGACTGGCAAGCATGAGGCTGTGAGTTTGATCCCCAGTACCCCCCCCCAAAAAAGTGATTTTAATACTATGAAAACTAGTATATAACAAATGAAAAATAAAATTATAATATATCATCCCTATTATTTTAGGCCAGGTGTGGGAGTACCACTTGTAATCTCAGCACTTGGGAGACTGAGGCAGGAATGAGTATGAGACCAGCCTGAACTACATAGTGAGTTCAAGGCCACTCTCAACTACGTAAAGAGACCTTGTCTCAAAAATCAGCAACAAAAAATCTCTATTATTCTGCTTTGAATTTTTCATTAAAATTTTTATAATCTGTCAGCTAAAAAAGGATATAATACTCTTCCTAAAGTCACAATTTGCAAGCTAATTTTCAATTTTATGGCAGTATTTGGCTATTTAAAAACTTAATTTTCTTTTACACAAAATTGCTTTTATAATCATTGTTATTTACCTCTTGCATTAATGTGCTTCATCTAATTGATATAATTTCAACATAAAAAGCAACAGATTTTCATTTCAAATTGTATCTAAAACACCTTCCTAATTTGCAAAATGAGTACTTAGCTATTAGTGGTAAATGTACCTGACATGGGTTTTTCATATTTACTCTGAGTAGATACAATGTTAACCAAATGATCAGGTGATCCCTGATCATGTGACATTCAAGGATCCCTGAAATTACTTGTAGTCTAATGCAGAATTGAAGAAGCACACTGTAGCTGAATACTTAAGCAAAGGCCTTAACTTGGAACTTCTCTGCTAAAAAAAAATCTAAACCTTCCATGCTTCAAAATCCTGTAGTCTCAGTACCTCATAATTATGGTTAATCTAAACCCAGATGCTGGTTCACCCTTACAAACCAAGGGCCCTTTTGGCATATTACTAGGTGACAGTTTTACCCTGGTTTGTTGCAGATTCATCCAACAAGAATTTACTACTATATGAAAATGTGATAGCACAGAATTTTTTTGCCTTTAGTTTTGATAGCATGACACTTAGGTTATTTTCTAATACGCATATTGTAAGGGAGTATTGTATGCTGAGATTTGATTCTGTGGAATTTCTGACTTCTTCAGTCTGTACTGGAATGCCTAAATCAAGGGAGAAAATGAAAATGAATATATCTAGCTTAGTTACCTATCCAAGAGAGTAAATGAAATATAAAAAATAACTTTAAAATCTCAAAATCTTTGGCAAAATAATTCATAGTTTTGGCTTTTTCATCTTAATTTGTCTCTGCTTATGGGATGATATTTGAGGAATAACGTGTTTTTTTTTTCCATGATGCCAAACATACAAGCTTGAGTATGTATTTAAAAATTCTTAATTTCCTCGATTAATGCATAGCACTACTACTTTAACCTTCCTGGAAAATGAAGTTAAAGGCAAGGAATTAGACATTAACAGATATTTTCTTATCAGAACCAATTTTATTTGAAACATTTTTGGAAAAAAAAAAAACCTCTCTGTAAATAAAATGTATGGGTTGCTTTCATGTTTTGCCAAATAGTAATTTATCCTTTTTTAATTATGTGGACCATCATAAACATCTACAGTCACCGTAATCCCTATGAACCATTCATCTTATATTGTATTGTTTCTTTAGGGATACTTTGGGCATTTTGAAACTTTTACACAAACTGCTGCTAATGTTACATAACTATAGGATAAAGTAAAAATATCTGTAGGATCAGACTCTAAACTTGGTCTGCTCCAGCTTCCTTTCTTCCTTTACCTGTTTCAGATAGTTTTTCTTTGTTATTCTCTGAAAGAAAATAAAGAGAACTTTCTCCTTAGAATCCCCGTTTTTTGAGCACAATTTTTAATAGCTAAATCTTGGAAGCAACCCAAATACCCGTCAACCAAGGAATAGATTTAAAAAGTTGTGGTATTTTTATACAATGAAATATGCTACTCAGCTATAAAGGATAAATTTGAGACTGTTATAGGTAAATGGATGCAACTTGAGACCATACTCACAAGTGAAATAAATCAGACTCACATATGTAAACATCCTATATTGTCTCTCTGGTGTGAGAAATTGAAAGAGTAAATAAGGTCTAGAATGCACGGTAGCTTTTGTGAAACAGGAAATAATTAAAAGGAAAAAGGAACTAGGAGGGGAAAAGGAAAAGAAAGGAAGGAAAAAGAGAGAAAAATGCAAGATAGCTATACTATTAGTGTCTCTTAGTTCATTGAAAAGTAAGATTCAGGGACTGGAGATTTAGCTCAGCGGCACAAGTGCCTGCCTGGGAAGTGTGAGGTTATGAATTTGATTCCTGGTACCAGAAAAAAAAAAAAAAAAAGATTTGTGCTAATATCGATTGGAGAATTTTTTATGCCCATATCTTGTACTCTAACTACTTTGAAGATGATGACATGCAATGTATTAACTATTGTTATTCTCCTATTGTTATGAAATTGTTTTACCTTTTTTCAATAAAATTATAAAAAAATTCCTGCTGCTTGGATTTATAACCTCTTCTAATTCTTCTCTGTGAAAGTACCTGAGATCTAGTATGCACATTTTGTTCAAATGTGCTATTTCAGGTAAATCATACAGAGAAAGGTAACTTTAATTGAGGGGCACCTTTAGGCACAGTGCTGCTTACCTAACTTTATTTTATTTAATCCTTAAGCAACTCGGATGCTAAAGGTGATTGGTTAATCTCATTTTGTAGAGGAGAAAACTGAAAACTAGAGGGATAGGATAATTTGTCCAAGTTTATATAGGCAGCATATGATTGGGAAGCAGAATTGGAATGCATGTTTTTGTGGCTCTAAAATTATTTAATCATCTACCTTACTATGATGTCTTTTTAAGTAATCAGCTTTAATATGCCACGTTTATGAATCAATGCTTTTGAAGAAATCTATTGTTCTTGTTTAATGCTCATATTTTAATTTCCAGACTCATGTGACTCTACTTTGTCAGAACCCTAGGTCCTCATTAAATATGAGATTTTTGTTTTTGGTTTGGGTCCTCTTAACTTTAGATGGAAATTGCTATTCTGGAAACCACCTACCTCATTATATTTTGTTGTCTTTTTTGAATATTGATTGGTGCCTAGCTCGTTTTTGTTTTAACTGAACTTCAATCCTAGTAATATAGCACTTTTCATTTCTTCCATTTTGATGTGGAAGCTTTTGCTAGTAAGGCTATCAACTAAACTGCACACTCTATCAAATTTTCTAAGACCATGAAGTGAAATAGGGCTGTTAATTTGGTAAGTCTTTTTATCTCTTAAAAAATCCTTACAATGAAAGATTTGGACTTGTTTTGTTTTGTTTTGAGACAGGGCCTTGCTTTGTAGTTCAGACTGGCCTTAAGCTCACTCTGTAACCAAGGCTGTCCTCCAGCTTGCTGTGATCCTTTGTACCTCAGCCTCCCCAGCCCTGGGATTGCAGGTGTGCACCACCACACTCAGCTGAAACAATGTACTTTGAGCCTTTTAATAAAATACAATTCTGCTCTGTGTGTTGGCACATACCAAGCACTCTGAGAGGCTGAGACAGGAAGATTGAAAATTCAAGCTCATTCTAGGTAATTTATTGACTCAGGGAAAACCTGTCAAAAAAATAATAAAGAAGAAAGGAAAAGGAGGTGGGGATGTAGTTCAGTGCACAGGCTCTGGGTTCATCCCCAGTACCATAAACAAAACAAAACCCATTCAATTAAAAAAAAAAAACTATAGCATTTTATAATTCTAAATCCTGTATTAGCAACCTAGCTGGTCTGTCTTGCAGGCCACCATTTCTGGATAAAACTAAAATCACTCCAGAAATATTGAAGTAATTCATATTTACTCTATGATTTAATAACATTGACTTTGTCTTAGTTTCTAACCTTCAAATAGGTACTTGTGTGGTTTTATTTATTTATTTTTTTTTGCGACACTGGGGATTGAACTCAAGACCTTGCACTTGCCAGGTAGGAGCTTAGGCTGCTAGGCTAGCTCCCCAGCCCAATTGTGTGGTTTTAAAAAAAAAGAAATTTTCAGGTGTGGTGGTGCATACCTGTAATCCCAGCAGTTGGGAGGCTGAGGCAAGAGGATCGTGGGGAGTTCAAGACCAACCTGGTCTATGTAGTGAGCCTGAGGCCAGCCTGGACTCCTTGGCAGTCTCAAAACTAAAAAAATTATTGTGTGATTCTTTGATTGCTGCCTCTCCTACCACTAGATTTAAAACTTCCTACCAGAAGAAACCATATCTCTTTGTTGCTTTTTACTACTATATCCCTACTGAGAAGATGATGAGTAAGTACATGTTAAATCAATGAATGATTTTTTTTTGAGAGGCAAAATTCTTCCATACATACGTTTTTTAAGAATTGTTCTAGATATAACAGATTTCATTGCTGGGTTAAGTCAGAACATTGGATAACACTTACATAATTTTGCTTTATTTTCCTCCTCCCCCCGGCACCAGGGATCAAACTCATGACCTCACACTTTGCAGGCAGGTGCTTAGGCCACTGAGCTAAATCCGCAGCCCTCGTCTTTTTGAGACAGGGTCTCACTATGCCATTCAGGCTGGCCTTGAGCTCACTTTGTAGCCCAGGCTGGTCTGGAACTAGCAACGATCCTCCTGTCTCAGCCTCCTGAGTGCTGGGATTACAGGCATGCGCCACCAGGCCCGGCTTGCTTTATTTTCTTACATAATTGCTTCTCAGCTGAAATTTGGTGGCCTGCCTTTGGCTCAAATTGAGAGATGCTATAAGCAATAAACTTGTTAATGTTTTTTATGATACCTTTTGAGGACAGTGACCATTGTATCAAGTACTGCCCATTATATTAGGCAATAGTTACGAGGACTCGAAGAAATTGCTGATATTATTCCTAGAAAAAAAGTGCTTCTCTTTAACACCTGCTCTGTTTTTGTTTTCAAAGCATTGTTGTCTTATGCCTAATCCTTGTTTTCCTGAACCTTAGGGCTAGATTTGCAGCTCACATCTCAAATTTAATTGGAGGCTTATCCCTGTGTAAACTACCATCAATCTTTAGCCTCATTTTAATCTTTAGAATTTCAACTGTGATTTATTTTATGTATTTTATAGTTCAATAAAAGCCTATACAAATACCTTTCTGGGATAACACAAATGTCACCATAGCTTTTATTTTATTTATTTATTTTTTGTCTTTTGAGACAGGGTCTTGCTCTGTAATTCAGGCTGGCCTTGAACTCCTTGTGCAGCCCAGGCTGGCCTTGAATGTGTGGCAGTCCTCCCATCTCAGCCTTGTGGGTGCAGGGATTACAGGCGCGTGCCACCACCCACACCGTAGCTTTTTTTTTCCGGCACCGGGGATCGAACTCACAACCTCACACTTGCCAGGCAGGCGCTTTAGCCACTGAGTTAAATCCCCGGCCCTTACCATGGCTTTTTTTAAAAAAAGGACTAAGTTAATTTGCTTGCTGGGTGTTATGGTTTAGGTCTACAATGTCCCCCAGAAGCCTCATGTTGAGAGGTGGCTAAATTAGAATATGTTATAAGTGATAAATTGTTGTATTGGTTTTCTGGATATTCCTGGGAACGAGTATGTCCATTATACCAGGTAATAGTTACAGGACTCAGAGGAGAGAGTTCTCTCTGATGATATTCCTAAGGGGGGAAAGGAGGTCTCTCTTAAGCACCTCGTCTTTTTTTTTGTCATGAGAGCACTACTGTCATATGCCTGTCCTTGTTTCTGGAAGCTCAGAGCCACATTCGTAGCTCACATCTGAAGATTACACAGTGATTTCTGGCATATCCTTGTGTACACTAATCTCAGACTTAGCCTCATTTTAATCTTTAGAATTTCAGTTGTGATTTATGTTCATATTTGATAGTTCAATAAGAGCCTCTACAGTACCTTTCTGCTAGTAATACACATGTCCCCAGAACTTTATTTTTTTATTTTTTTGCGGAATCAGGGATTAAACTCGTGACCTCACGCTTGTCAGGCAGGCACTTACGCCACTGAGCTAAATCCCCAGCCCTTGCCCCTAGAACTTTAAAAAGGGGAAGGGTAGGGCTAAATTAGTCTGCTTGCTGGATAAGAAACAAATTCAGTGTGTCTCTCCACACTGCAAATATATGTTAGTACAAAGAAAAGTAAAGTTTATGGGGAGGAATTCTAGGTATTAAAGTTCTGATTGGTTTATTGGGGAGCTAGAATTTTTTTTAAAGCTTTTTGTTAAGCCCACAAAAGCACAAGGTGGGCTTAAAAAATAGAAATGAGGTGGAATATGTTAGGCTTGGAGACTTACAGTTAGCCTTTGGTACGCACATACTGGGAATTTGGTCCCTGCCTTTGATCCTCCCTTAGTCCTGTAGGTACAGTGCAAGTTACATACTCACTTGCATGTGTTATCACTGTTGTGGGAGTTCTGGCCAAAGTTGTAGCATTGATTAGACAACAGTACCTCTTTTTTTTTTTTTTTCTGTTGCAAAGTAAATTTTTGTATCATCAGTGAAATAACAGCCTTGCAGGAGCATGTGTGACTGTGGAGACCAGGTATTGGAAAACTGAGACAAGCAGAAATACGTGTGACTGTTACTAAGGAGACACCAGAAAGCACAAAAGGAGGATTCCCTCACTTTGACCAGGAGATCAGATAGTAAGTTTTTCTGAGTCTGCTTTTGATAGCCAAGTTGTCTTTTCTTTCAACTTGACTGTAAACGTATAACATATAAACATACAACCTTCCCTGCGGCTTTACTCCACAAGCAGTACTTTGTATTTTTTCTTGTGTTGCCAGCAAGAAATGTTGGCTCCACTTTTACCTGTAACCACCTAGATCAATGATTTTAGATTAATTTATTGCATTACTAGGCCTTAAGGTTTCATTTGCCTTTTTAGTCAGTGTTACTAAGAAAGTTTTGATAACTTTTCCCCACCCAAGAAGATGAGTGTCTTCAGGCACTGCCAGAAAGGCAGCATGTTCTCCTGAAAGACGTGATGAGGAAATATCTAAAATTACCACAGTGTTACATAATTACTGTATAGTAAATTATCATACAAGTGCCCCGGTCCTCCACTGGGCTCTGGGCGTTGAACCTAGGCCTTGGACCTGCTAGGTTAGCATTCCACAACTGAGCTACATGCCCATCCCTTTTAAAAAATTTTTATTTTAAGACAGGGTCTTACTGAGTTGCCCACCTGGCCTTGAACTTGCAGCCTCCTGCATCAGCCTCCTGAGTAGCTAGGATTTTAGGCATACACTACCATACCGTAGTACAAGTTAGATGAAGCAAATATGAGTACATATGTTGTTGACTCACATACAGTTTCAAAAACAAAAAAGAGATATTGTAATAAATTCTTACCTTATCTCTGAGAATTAAATGAAATTTGCAAAGGTTGTCATAGGACTATTGAAGATGTTAGGCTAGTTAAAATTTATAATATTGCCCATACGTACATACTAAATACCATTCTTGCAGCAAAAATACATACTCAGTTTGAGACTGACAGATTCTGAGATTGGCTTAAGGATTAATAAAAACAAGTAAAAATCACTGTAGTTATAGTCAAGAAGGGTTAGCTGCTGGGCGTGGTGGCGCACACCTGTAATCCTAGCACTTGGGAGGCAGAGGCAGGAGGATTGCTGTGAGTTTGAGGCCAGCCTGGGCTACAATGTGAGTTCAAGGTCAGCCTGCACTGCATAGTGAGACACATCTCAAAAATAAAGAAGAGGAAAAAAAAAAAAAAACCAGGGGGCTAGCTGAGTTCCTGTAAACTAAATACATTCCATAGGGCCTAAGAATGTATTGGATAAAGGATAAGGACAAGAATACTTTGCAGGTTAAGAGTGTTCATCAAATTTTACCTCTGGTCATTTGTAAAGAGAAGCTGTTTATGCAACTGTAAAGAATAACTGAAATAAGATAAGTTATCCAGGATATAAATGTACAAGGCCAAATTCTGCAATAAAGATGAAATCACAAGAACTATGTTGGATAGGTCTTTTCATAGCCTCAGTATGACCTGAGAATGGTCCTTTAGTCTATATTCTGGAGTATCACAGGGCATTTTGCTAAGGCTTAGGTCAGTCTGTGGTAGAACCTTGCCTATACAGGGTTGTTGTACAGAGCAGTTCCCTACCTGATCATCCATGGTAAGGGAGAAATGACAGCATGAGTTAGTAAAAGAAAAGGAAAAGTTAAGGCCGGGGATTTAGTTCTGTATAAGTGCCTGCCTGGCAAGCGCGAGGTTGTGAGTTTGATCCCCAGTGTTGCCAAAAAAAAAAAAGGAAAAGCAGTCTAATTCTGTTAAGTTGTCTGCTCCTGGACTGTGAAAACATCCTTACACAGTCACTTGGCATATTCTAAAAAATGTCTACTTTTTGTGGTGACCATATCAGCTTATTCTGGGATGTTTGTATTCAGTAATGTGTCCTTGTAATACCCATCAGGAATGCCTGTATAGTCTTTTATTGAGGCTTTTGTGTTTCTTCCAGAAGGCTCCGTTTCTGGTCTGTAGCTTGTAGCAGGAGCCTTTAAGCAATTGTAAAGACACAAACTACCCGTGGAGGTAAGACTGATGGGTTCAGGTTAATCTATAATAATAGGCAACAGTACCAGAATGGAGAAAATTAGCATCCTTTATTGAGGCATATCAGTTTATAAGGATTTAGTGAATAATTACTTTTAGAATTAAGAACACATTGTAGACAGTGCGGGAATTGACCAATTTCATAGTTTTTAACTTATACCATAATGTATTATTATTTTCTACACTTGTCTCCCATCTAGCTATTTAAATGTAGAAGGAAAATATTTTTGTAACTTTATTTTTAAACATATCATTAGAATTATTGGTTTCAATAGAAGCAAGGTTGTGCTGTCACTATCATCTAATTTTAAGAACATTTTCCTCATTTCACTGGGAAACCCCATAGCCATTGTTAATCACTCCCCTTTCTTTTAATCTATGTGGCAACTCCTAATCTACTTTCTGTCTCTCTGAATTTGTCTAAGAGATAAACTCTTTAAAAAATAATTTTGGTCATTAACTGATCAGTTACAGAACTTAGTAGTGTTTGGTACAAGAACATGAATGTGCCACTTTCCTGAAAGGAACATAATCACTATTATTTCTATAATTAATAAGTCATCGATACATAATTGACTTGGGAATTTTTTATTATATTAAAAAAATCTTGGGTTTAGTAAACAAAATAACTGTTAAAATAATGTTGCACTAACTGAAAATGTAGCGAATGCTAAGCACTCTTCTCCTTTCTATTGTTTTTCTTAAGATCACAGAACTAGTTTAATGTCTGATACATTCTTAGTTGCTCGGTCCAGAAAACTTCAGTTTATTTTGATGACAGATCTGGAATTAGAATCCAACTTTCATCCCACTGAGTCTCCTCTTTCCATTACGCCACATACGCTTTCTGTGTGTGCCCACAGCAGCCTTTTTAAAGCATTTGGAAACAGTTCATTGGAGTGTGAACCATCGTTCTTTTTTTCTTCATTCTCTTCCATTTTGTAACAGAAATTTACAAGTTTATATCTGTTTTTTTTTTTTTTGCGGC
>RJWT010014035.1:8631-21431 GCA_004365215.1 Cuniculus paca
TTGAAATATAACTTCCTAGAAAGGCTCTTTGCTGGAAAGAATTGCATGTTCTTTATCAAAAATCAACCCTTCTTGCCCAGTGCCTAATATAGTGACTTGCTACTATAGTAATATAGTAACAATTTTTTCATGTCATATGACAATCACTGGACTGCAGCCTCCAACCAGTCACAGTTCACAGTAGGTGTTCTGCAAGCATCTGTTTAACTCACTAATTAGAAAATGTAATTTTGCTGGGCGTGGTGGCTCACGCCTGTAATCCCAGCACTCGGGAGGCTGAGACAGGCGGATCATTGTGAGTTCGAGACCAGCCTGGGCTACAAAGTGAGCTCAAGGCCAGCCTGAGCAGCATAGTGAGACCCTGTCTCAAAAAGACAAGGGCTGGGGATTTTGCTCAATAGCCTAAGCACCTGCCTGGCAAGTGCGAGGTTGTGAGTTTGATCCCCGGTGCTGCAAAAAAAAAAAAAAAATTAATTTTTAGCGCTACAACCATTTTAGAGTTCAGAGGAGAAATAATTAACTTTCATACTTAGCTTAATTGATCAAAACCGATTATGCTAGCAAGGATGGTGACACATGTGTAACCCCAGCACTTGGGAGGCTGAGGCTGGAGGATCACAAGCTCCAGGCCAGCTTGGGCCACTTGGGCTCCATAGTGAGTTCAAGACTGGCCTGGACGATATGGTGAGAACCTATCTCAATCAAACAATACTGGTTTCCTGAGGCATACCTTTGTAAGGGTATCCTTTATTTTTCAGAGAAGAGCCACAGTGATACTATTTTTAAGTAAACACCACAGTTATATCAATGGTTTGCCTATGGAGGACTCACACTAGTGCACACAGGGGGTGACTGAAAAAATGGTGAATACTGCTATTGAGTGCTAATGAAAAGCAGGTTTGTAAAAACACTGCAGTATCTCTTCATCCACCTTATTCACCAGATCTGACACCACACAACTTTTGGATTTTCCCCAAAATCCAAATGATCCCGAAAGGTCAGTGTTTTGAATTAATTCAGGACACTGAGGCAGCTAGGCCAGCATCACTAAAGACATTCATGAGAGGACTTCCGCAGCTGCTTCAGAAGGCGGCAAGAACACTGGGATGTGTTTGAAGTGAAGTATCTTGAAGGGAATTAATGGCAATGTGCCTTTTACTGTGATGAAAATTTAAAATTTAAATACACATCATAGATTTTGATCATACTGTGTATTTTTAGTGTTCTCAAGTAATGTGATTAGAGGTTGTCTAGAGACAGTCACTAAGCTGAACAACTCTGACCTGCTTAATTTTTATACCAAGTTACAGAGAACGATGACTTAGGAAATGAACAAAAACAAACTGTTTTAAGGTAAAATAGAGCAGGACAAATAAGTAAGGCTTTATTCACTATTAGCAATATATTCAGCAAAAGAAGGTGAAGATATACAAAGTTGAAGTATTATGAGAAACGGTGATCAAAGAACAATATTCAATGAAGAGTTGTCTCTGCTTTTTAAAAGTATTTATGCATTAATTCTAAAATACACAACTTTCATTTCTTTATCTACACAATTTCATGACACTAACAATGTTTTACGGACACAAACACAGCTACACACAAGAAAAACCCAGTAACTGCTGGAGGGAAAGACTGTTAAGAGAGAACACTAAAAAGGCAGAACATGTCCAGTGGTTTTCATTTCTGTCTTTATAGATGATATATGCATCCCACAGATCTGACCAGTGAAGCTCCTTCTGCATGAAAGATTTAATGTCAAGTCAAAATGGGAAAAGAAACAACTACAGAGAAACTCTGGGTAAGAATATTCAAATTAGTAGGTTTTAACATTATAAGTCTCAGAGTAATCAAGAATTTGGAATCACTAGGTAATATTTCTGAGAAACCATAAAAATTGGTTGTGAAGATCTTGAGTATTATATTCTGAATTTTTTTTTGTTTTGTTTTTGGTACCAGGGATCAAACTCAGGACCTCGCGCTTACCAGGCAAGTGCTTGAGCCACTGAGCTAAATCCCCGGCCCTCTCGAGTATTATATTAAAAAATTCTCTTAATCTCAGTGTGGGGGGTGGGATAGAATGCAGTTTTTAGTTTTTTGTAATTCATTATTCCTTTCTTTTTTTCTTTTTCTGGGCTGGGCTTCAAAACCAGAGCCTCAGGCAAGCTAGGCAAGTGCTCGTCACTGGGCTACAATGCCAGCATTTCTTTTATAATTCAAATAGCTGTTGATCAGGTTTTATCTGGCTTAAGAGACAAATGGATCTGGAAAAAGATACCCCAAAATAGAGACCCTGTCTCAAAGGAAATAAAGAAAGAAAAAGCACTATTTTCTTTTTCACTTTATTGGAGGAAAATAAATTTTAAAAACAATGTTGTAGTGTTAATTTCTTTATCATTTATATTTGCCTCCAATCTCAGAACCTATTCAGTAATTTAGTAATAGTGACCCTCTCAGACACTCTAGTGTATGAAGAATGAATGGATTAGATATTTCAGGAAGAAAGGCTGGATCAAATCAACTTTGGGAATCCTCTGGCTTTCTATCCTAATCTAGTACTCTTTCCTCTCTACTGCTTGATTTGAGTCTAGAAAAGGCTTTTATATACCTCTACTTTTAATTTTCAGAGGTACTGGAGCACATGTCTTAATTGTGAAAGAAAAAGTTACTGATATTTTACTACAGTGCTCAGAATTTCAATATAACATCCATTAAAACAAAAGCTAAATCCTCGATTCAGTTAATTTAATTCCTTTTATTCTGATTAAAATTTGTTATCTTTTATCAAATATACAAAAGTACAAAAGTTATGTACTTCACAAGTACATACAGTTACACGGTAGCTTCTTATATAAATAACTTCAGGGTAACCCCAAGACCCCTAGTTGATGAGGTAAACAAAGGCCCTCATTACAAAAGTTTTGCTAATAAATGTGGAAGAGATGACAGAGCAGGAAAAATTATTATTTTGCCACCACACACAGAACACTTTTGTGCTGGCTGACATGACCACCAGTGGGGTCTTTCAGCAACAATAGAGGTGGAACATCGAGACACAGCAAGTGTCTAGAAGCGATGCAATATTGAGCATCTGTCAAAAAACTTAAACCTCTATAAAAGTCTTTCAAAAAGCCAAAATCTTTGGCAACCCACTTGGGACCCCTTCTGCCTCTCTCTCAGACAGACGCTTTCTCTGTCTCAATAAATATATCCTGCTCATAAAACAAATCAAAACAACTTAAACCTGACTTTAATCAAATCTCTAGAATTAATCTCCACTTATACAAAATACAAGGAACAGAGCATTAAACACCATCACCATCAGGCAAGTAGATAAATCCCAAGTGGGAAAAGTCTGCAGAACAAATGTCCCAGTTTGTGCAACAAGTCCATGAGAGAACACAAAAAAAGGAAGAGGAGGAACTGCCCTAGATCAAAATAGCCATGAGACAGAATGACCAATGTGACTCAATCTGAGTATAAAAAACCATCTCTTAAAAAGACATTCTTCAGACAATCAGGCAAAGCTGTATTGGGTCTAATTGTGGGATGATAGCAAAGCAAAACTGCTAATTTTGTTAGGTATGAGAATGGTATTTAGGTTCTATAAGAGAATGTTTTATTTTTAGAGATATGTATAGAAGTGTGCTATGGTGAATGATTGGAATTTATTTTAAAATACCTCAGCAAAGAAAGGTGCAATGAAAAAGATAAATGAAATAAATGTGGCAAAACCTAGTAACTGTTGAATCTGAGCAATAGGTATATGAGAATATGTTGTAGCATTCTCTACTTTTGACTGTTTTTATAATTTTTAAATAATGTCACTAGTAAAGAAATCTGAATAACTGTACAGGTAAATCTATTACATAATATTAACCTCAAGTGGAAATAAAAAGATAAAAAATTTACATGGCAGTTGATTATGTAGAAATGGAAGAATTACATTTTCCTTGTATAATATGGTCAGACAAATATATAATATTAATACTGTTTTATTCCTGAAGTAGGATATTTCACTGAAAATCAACAGTAGAGAACAAGTAGTTTTATACAATATACTTTTTTTAAAAAAACATTTAAAACACAGCTGTTTATTCTTTCCCTTCAACTGTCATGCTTTTATACAATTCTGGAGTTCTAAATGGATGGTGGTAGTAAGTTAAAAGAGAAAATTGAGACACAGAAACCAGAAGTCACAGCTGCATTCTAAAGTGAATGTTGTAAATTTTTCTTTTTATGCAACCATTTGATTACTTTTCTAAGAATCCAAGACCTCCTTCACATTCCTCCTAAAATAGTATTTTAAATTTTAGTATGCAACATTCACAATGTATTCCAGACATTGCTGATAAAGGTTCCTTGGAGCTTAATTTTCCAAATAACTTTAAAATAATTCAAAGTAAACCAAAAAGAAAATCAGTGGCCTTCTAGAAACATCTTCGAAACATAAAATACTTCATTTCTAATAGAACAGTGGTTCTTATCCATTTTTTGTGGTTGTTGTTCTTGTTGTTATGAACCATTCTGAAACCCTTTTCAGTGGGGTTTCTAGTACTCCGAAGGTCCCTGTTAGAAACTCTTATAAATACTTTCTCATGGGTAAGCAGGTCTAAATCAAGTACAAATTCATCAGGTTAACACTAAAGATCTCCTATGAATTGGCCCAGACATTTCAACCTCATTCTACATTTTTTTTTTGGTCTTTTTTTGTGACAGGGTCTCACTATGCAGTTCAGGCTGAACTTGAGCTCACTTTGTAGTCTATGCTGGTCTTGAATTTGCAACAATCCTCTTGCCTCAGCCTCCCAAGTGCTGGGATTACAAATGTGTGCCACCATGCTCTGCTACACTGTTTCTTTAAATATCACACATTAGTCAAATATGTTAGTTATGGTTCCCTGAAGATACTGCTTTACATTTTTTTATTTGTCCACTATCTTCTGTATATCCCATGCTATTGCCAACTAACTACCTGATAAAAATCTACCCATCCTTCATGATCTGTTTCAAGCAGTACTAACCCCACAAAATCTGCCTTGATCTCCTAAACCTTTTTCTGAACTTCAGTCTTCTGCCCTTCCAATACCTTTTCACACTGTACACCTTGTATTTAGTGACTACTTGTCTAATCTGGGATTCTGTGATACAGCAGTCAAACTGAAAATTATCACTAAAGATGTTCTTATCCCTGGTAGTAGGTTGAATGGTAACTCCTCAAAAGGTATGTCCAAAAACTATGAATGTGACTTTTTTTGGAGAAAGGGTCTCTGTAGATGTAACTAAGTAAAGGATATGGAGATAAGATCTTTTTAGATTATTTGGATGGACTCTAAATCCACCACCCACTGTCTTTATAAGAGGGAGAAACAGAAGGCCACATGAAGACAGGAAGAGACTGGAAATGTGTATAGCTGTAGGAAGCTAAAGGTTAGGGAGGATTCTCCCCTACTCTCTGGAGGGAGTGCAGCACCCTTATTGACACTTTGATTTCTGACTTCTGGACTCCAGAACTGTGAGAGAATTAATTTGTTATGAGTCACCAACTTTGTAGTAATTTGTTTCAGCAACCCTTGGCAACTAACACATCCTCTTTGCCCATTCTAATAAGTCGCTTTTACTTCACTTTTATTTATTGCAGTACTTTTGCAAGACTATCAGAGAAGATAAAAATATGCAGGTGCACCCCAAATCTCTCCTTCATCGCCAGCTATTCTCTGCAAAGGCCTCTGAACTTCTTTTATTAATAGCCCTCCAGAAGCATGAGTGCAGGATAGCATCTGAATAGGAGACTATACTCTTGAGAAAGTTGACAGCAGTGTGACAGGTGATGGGGCTTTGGAGGATGAAGGTTTGTGTTTAAACCTGACCCTGTGAACCTGAATAGGTTACTTCTTCAGTTTTAACATCCATAAGTAATGTTTTATGGATTGTTGCAAGGAGTAAATAAATAATACTGTACATACAAAGCTACAGGCATAAAATGGTTTCAGTATACATTAACAGAAACCTTTTTTAGCATATTATCTCTGGCTATTATTACATACTGTTCTGTGATTTTAAAAAATAATCTTTATTATCACCACAAAAATTCCTTCTGGCTTATTTTCAGAGACGATCAACAAGTGTGAGTGAAACCTTTTCTCTAATTAGAGTCGTGCAAGATTTCCAACATATTTCTGGGAAATTTTGCAATTTCTTTCATGCTAGCAAAAAACAATTTTGTTTTCACTGAAGAAAGCTTGATTTCCCTTCTGTTCCATTTCCCACAAACTACATTAACTCATAATTTGATGTTTTGTTATCTGCCAATCTTTAAATTCAGTCCAAGATGAAGAGACTATATGAACCTTGTTTGAAGGCTCTGGTAGGGGACTACAGTTACACGTATCTTCTTGACTGACGAACATCTTCCTCCATTATGGAAGGCTGTCCTCTTCCATAGAGTGCTCAGTGGGAGGAATGCACATGGCGTGAGGGAGGAATGGGGCTAGAATTCTAGCCAGTCAGTCAAATCAACCGTAGCAATCAATGGGTTGACAGATGTCACTGTCAGATTGCCCTTACATCCTGAAGAGACTCCTTGAAGATGATAGCTAGATCCTGCTTCAGGATTATATCACAGAACATAATTTCACATGCTCAGATTTGGGAAAAACCAATAAAGAGATACAGGTAGTTCATGTTGGTTTTGTTTGTTTGTTTTTTGGTTTGCCTGGATGAACCTAACCTAGGTAATCAGTTTCTGAATTTGAAAAAAATTTCAATAGACAGTATCATCAAATGTAATGAATGCTCATTATCTTTCAGGGCTATATTTGCACTTCTTTTACTCTCACACTACTAGGACTTAAGTTCACTAAGTGAAAAACTGTATCTGGTGTAAGCACTTATCTAGGAAAACAGGAGCAGATAAAATGAAGTATGTTAGGACAACATACAATATTAGCTCTCTCTTGAAGTGTCTGGCTTATATGGGAGCAAGCTTTATAGTAAGATGAACAGTTTTAGTAATCCAAATGACTAAAACTTTAGAAGAGGAAAACAGAAAAAAAACCTCACTTTAAACTTTTCCAAAGCAATTCATTACTTAACATGACGTGCATTTGTGGTGCTGTCTAAGAAGTGTCCTCCTTTCTCTCGCGCTTGTAGGCTTGTTCCAACTCCCTGGGACGTGCAGAAGCGAGGCCCAGTGCAACTCCTGGTGTCAGACTATCTTTAGGGCAGGTGGAAGGCCAGGCCGGCTTTCCCAAGAATAGCCAATGAAAAGCAAGGCCCTGACCAGCTATTCGTGGCTCAGCTGGCATGGAACAAAGTGTTTCCTACCTCCAGAGCAGAGAAGGCTTAGCCAGCTGGCTTTCAAAGGACTGCACTAGTTGGAGTACTCACAATTTCTTTCAAACTATCTGGTGTTCTTTCAGAATCCTCAATTTACTCAACACTACACTCAGGTCTGAAATGCTCAGATAGTGAAAGAGTCCCAGACAAGAAAAAGGCAGAGTAACTGCTAAGTCAATTACTTCTAGAAACAACTTCTGGAAATAAAAACTGTTCACAATTCAAGCTTGCACATTATATATCTTAAAATCTAAAATATTCCCATGGCTATTAAGCAAAATTCTACAATACAAATCAAGACAACTAACAAGGAATAAAGTAAAAAAAAAAAAATTAACAATGAAGAAAATAATTTCTTAAGGCTAACAGAACCTAATTCTCCTCTGAACTTCTACAGAGCCTCTCTGTGTCCCTCATATGGCCTTTAGAATGGACCCCGTACTGCTGTTTATATTTACCTTCCCAGTAGCTAGGAAGTGAAAAGAACTTTCTTATAGTCACTTTTAAAAAGTCTGAGGTCATATTGGTTATTTCGAATGTTTCAGCAAAGAAGAGAGAAGGAAACATTAAGTGAAACAACAGAAAAGGAAATTTTCCTCTGAACAGCCAAATACACAAAGAGCAGGATTTGGTTTGAAATAAAAATATTTCATTAAGTGATCAAAATGACTTATCAAATACTAAATTGTTGGGAAGCACTACTATAGGGAGCTCATTTGTCAATTGTAGGTCATTTAATCAATGTATCACATGGGATCATCTGGGGAATAGAAAGCCAAGGATCAGAGAAAAAAATCGTAAAACCAAAAATAGCTATTATGTCATAGCCAATACAACCTAGGAGACGTAAGTATTCTAAACAAATATAGTAAAAAGACCAAGTGAGAGTCAAACATTATAAACTGGAGGAGGCTGTAATGCTTACTATTTTTCACTGAGTTTACTTTTATTCTAAAAACTGAGTTTAACATTTGACATGTTATCTAATTTGGCCCCTGTAAACACAGGAGATGGGTACTCTTATTATTTCCTTCTTACAAACGAAGAAACAAAGAGCTTGAGAAACCTGCCCAGAGAGGACAGGGAGAAGAAGGGGAACTAAAAATGATTAAGATGTGACGTGTGTATGTTCCAATTCCTCAAGTGATGGTAATTATTATGTACTGCAAACATATGCATAGAAAACAGGAAAAAAAAAAAAGGGAAAGAGAGAAAGAAAGAAAAAGAAACCTGCCCAGAGTCATATGTCAAAAAGTAAAAGCGATGGAATTCAACTCCAAGCAGTCTGACTCCAGAATCCAGGTGCAAGACTGCCAATATAAATCACATTTACAAAAGAATGCAATGAAATGTAATGTAACCTAGGGGGAAAAAAAATCAATCATTAATATAGTATTTCTAAATTTCTCAACTATAAGTATAGTAAAGGTGGTAATAAAAAATAAATGAAAATGGATTTTCCTGTTAGCCATAATTAAAAAGAGATCTTTTACTAAGTTAAAAAATGTTAGTTGGGTCCCTTTTGCCAATATATTGAGTAGGTACTTTTTGTACCTAGGGAATATAATGGTAAGCAGGACAGATGAAATTCTTGCCTTCCTGGAGCTGACATTCTAGTGGGAACGAGACAAAAAGATTAGTTAACAACAGAATTTCAGAGTGCTAGGTACACAGAAGAGGCAGGGAGGAAATGTGGAGTTCTCATTGGAGACATTTAACTATACAAGTAAAGAGAATGGCATGGACGGCAGGCAAATCTTGTTATCTGTTATTCTGTTTTTAAAGATAGGTTACATGACAACCTGTGCATATTCTGATCTGGAGTTTTTTTTGTTTGTTTGTTTTTCTTTTTTTTCCTGGAGAGTTCATGAGGCAAGAAAGAGGGCACGATGCAGGAGCTATGAGCTATGATGTAGAGAAGGAATGAGGAGGAAGATGGTGGGAAAAGCAGTTGGTTTCTAATAGGAGAAAGACAGAAATATGGGTTTCCTGTAGGGCAGATTCTGCCTGAGGTCTTCTAACCTTCAACGAAGTATAAAGCCAGCTTACTTGAGTGGCAACAGTGGGCTAGTGATGAATTTAAGGAATGTGAAGACGTTATGAAATACTTACAGGATGTTAAGTATTTTGCAAATGGGAATGGGACCAAGACATAGAGGAAGGAGGGAAGGGAGAAAAGTGGAATGGAGTGTAAAAGAACTAAGATGTGTTACGTTCATGTAACAACTCCCCATAATGAGTAGTTTTTATGTAGTAACAAAAACATGTGCAAATAAAAATTAAAAAATAAATACTACGAAGTATTCCCCAAAGACTCATGTATTGAAGGCTTGCTCCCCAATGTTTGAGGTGGACTCTACAGAGGTGACAGGATCATGGGGGCACCAACCTCATCCAACGATGAGTTCATTGGTTGAATGAGCTGTTAGGAGGTGGGGCCTAGTCAGAGGAAGTAGATCACTGGGGGTGTCCCTCTGAAGGGTGCATTTTTTCCAAGATTTTTGGACAGGAATCTGAATTTGTCTAGTAATAAAGTTAGATGAATGATAAGGTAGCTATAAATAGGGAAAAAAAGCCGGGCGTAGTGGCTCACACCTGTAATCCAGCACTTGGGAGGCTGAGACAGGACTATCATTATGAGTTTGAGACCAGCCTGGGCTACAAAGTGAGCTCAAGGCCAGTCTGAACAGCATAGTGAGACCCTGTCTCAAAAAGACAAGAGCTAGGGATCTAGCTCAGTGGCCTAAGTGCCTGCCTGGCAAGTGCAAGGTCATGAGTTCAATCCCCGGTGCCGCAAAAAATAAATAAATAAATAAATAAATAGGCGGGAAAAAAATGGGTAAGAATATTTTAAAAATAGCCAGGTGTGGTGTTGCACTCCTGTAATCCCTGCACTCGAGAGGCCGAGGCAGGAGGATCATTGCGAGTTTGAGACCAGCCTGGGCTACAAAGTGAGCCAACCCAAACTGCATAGAGAGACCTGTCCCAAAAAACCACAAAAACAAAACAAAACAAAACAGAATATTTTAAAAATGTGTCTATGACATAAACAGGACACTAAAATGTCTAATCAAGGTGTGTCTCTGCAGTTCAACTTGTTTCCATCTTCTTGTCACAATTCTTGCAATCTATTTGTCACATTCAGAGGTAAGATATTTAATCAAGAAGCTTGAAGGCATGAATGGTTCTTTTATTTCCTAAAGCAGATTCCTTTTAAATGTAGTTGACAGCTTCAGGTTCATTCTGGAGGTGATTTCATTCCATTGTTTGAAGAAATTCTTTGATGTTAACTGATATTTTCATTGATGATTTCATTTAAAAGTTAAAAAAAACAACAAAAACAAATCTTAACATCCCATATTCTCTAATGAATACAAATGCATCTCTAGTGGTTAATCTCAACATGTCTCAAAAGGTGTCATAAGGCAAATGTGGCCTGATGGCCCTGGGCACCTAGCAATGCCAGATGCATGTGCCTGATCATTCAGTTGTGCTCCTGAACCATGATGTTCTAAGGAAGGAAATAAAGACCCTACCTTTAGAGAGAGGCATGCCAGAAACACAGAGAAGGCCAAGAGTGGTGGAGCAGCCTGTAATCCCAGCACTTGGGATTCAAGGTCACCCTGGACTATGAAGTGAGTTCAAGGCCAGCCTGAACTGCATAGTGAAGCCCTATCTCAAAAAGACAAAAAACCAAACCAAACCAAACCAAACAACTCCCCCTACAAAAAACCCCCACAAAGAATAACATAGTGAGTAAAGTGAACTGTGTGGGTGTAGACATACCATGCAGACATTTTTGGAAAATACAATCTACTCCACAAGCAAAAGGAAAGAAAAAGGCCTGTATCAAGGTAGGTTATGAAATGTCAGCAACACTAGACATCCTAAAATTTTTCCAAATGGAAGGAAAAAGGAAATAGATGAGAATGGTATCAGACTTCTCAATAGCAACACTAGAAGCTAATGATGGAACAATGCCTTCAAAAGAGGGACACTCATTTTCAATGTAGAATTCACCACTGAGTTAAGTCACCATTCAAATGTGAGGGTAAAATAAAGGCATTTCCAGATATGCAAATTCTGAATTCAGGAAGAAACATGAGGTTTTGAATATACCCTTTCTCAGGAAGCCACTAAAGAATAAGGAAGACACAGAATCCAGAAAATAGGAAAGCCAACACAGGTAATGGCAAAGGGATTTTCCAGATGATGACAAAGGGAAGTCCCAAGATGATGGCTATGCAGTAGTCGGGACTGTAATAGGAGAGGTAGGGCTCTAGCAAAACCAACTCCCAGGAAAAAGAAATGAAAATGAAAGAATACCTGAAAAAGCCGGGCCTGGTGGTGCATGCCTGTAATCCCAGCACTCGGGAGGCTGAGACAGGAGAATCGTTGTGAGCTTGAGACCAGCCTGGGTTACAAAGTGAGCTTATGGCCAACTCAAACTGCACAGTGAGACCCTGTCTCAAAAAGACAAGGGCTGGGGATTTAGCTCAGCGGCCTAAGCGCCTGCCTGGCAAGTGCAAGGTCATGAGTTCGATCCCTGGTACTGCAAGAAAAAAAAAAAAAAAAAAGAATACCCAAAAATACTCAAAGATTTATCAGTTCTGTCAGAATTGGAGGACAAACCAATGACTGATAACAAAGAAAACTAAGCAAATGAAAAGCAAAAGACACAATTATTTCATCTGGGAAAAGCAAAAGTTGTACAAGAAGAAAATGTAGTAACAGTACTCTTCGTGGTTCATCTGTGAGTAACAGGTACGCTGTCAGAGCACAGACACTGAATGCTGATGGAACTGGGAACTGTAAAGCACACAGGAGAATGCAGGATGGTTTACAGGACAGTTACATCCTCAACTTCCTAAACAGTTCATCCAGAATATGCAAAGATGAAAAACCAAAACATAGCAGTATAAACATTAAAAACAAAATCAGCTGACTCATATGAAACTGCTGTTTTTTGCTTTGTTTTGGTTTTTTGAGACAGGGTCTTACTATGTAGTCCAGACTGGCCTGGAACTAGGAGCAACCCTCTTGCCTCAGCCTCCCAAGTTCTGGGATTACAGAAGTGTGCCACCACACCCAGCCGTTAAAACTGCTAATTTAAAAATCATTTTTCAGCTGGGCGTGGTGGCTCACGCCTGTAATCCCAGCATTCGGGAGGCTGAGACAGGCGGATCGTTGTGAGTTCGAGACCAGCCTGGGCTACAAAGTGAGCTCAAGGCCAGCCTGAACAGCATAGTGAGACCCTGTCTCAAAAACAGGGCTGGGGATCTAGCTCAGCGGTCTAAGCACCTGCCCAGCAAGCGCAAGGTTGTGAGTTCAATCCCCGGTGCTGCAAAAAAAAAAAAAAAAAAAAAAAAATCATTTTCCAATCCAAAAAAAGAAGAGATAATTTCATGTAGTATGTTAATATACAGTGATATTGCTATCAATTTTAGAATAAGCAGAAAACA
>RJWT010014036.1:0-21362 GCA_004365215.1 Cuniculus paca
TTCCCATTCGACCCAGCTATTCCTCTTCTGGGTATCTTTTCAAAAGAATTAAAAACATCATACCACAGTGATATAGGTGCACTGATCTTCATAGCAGCACAATTTTTTTTTGTCTTTTTGAGACAGGGTCTCACTATGCAGTTTGGGCTGGACTTGGGCTCATTTTGTAGCCCAGGCTGGTCTTGAACTTGCAATGATCCTCTTGCCTCAGTCTCCCAGGTGCTGGGATTACAGGAGTGCACCATCATGCCTGGCTCAGCAGCACAATTTGTAATAGCTAGATATTGGAAACAACCTAAATGCCCATTGACTGAGAGAAAGATAAAAAAGATGTGGTATTGTTATACAATGGAGTACTACTCAGCCATAAAGAATGATAGACTGGAGACTTTTATAGGTAAATGAATGCAACTTGAGGCCATATTCATAAGTGAGATAAGTCAGACACACATGTGTAAACATCGTATTGTCTCACCACTGTGAGAAGCTGAAAGAAACAACATGTATGTATGTATATATATATATATATGTATAAGAATATGTATATAAAAATAGTTAAGATAGTTATACTACTGATTTCTCTGAGTTCATTGAAATGAAAGATTTGTGCTGGTATTGTTTGTACAATCAAATACAGGTGTCTTGTGCTCTGGGTGAATGATTAGGGGGTGGCAATGCACAATGTATGTACCATTCTTGCCCTCTGAGTGACATATTTTGAAAAAAAATTTTTTTCTTTGAAATAAAATGGAGAGAGAGAAAGCAAGTCGCCTTTCCTGTGAGCCGGGCAGACCATGCAGGACTCAGGAAGAGAGATGCCAGTCCGCTTTTCCTGTGAGTCAGCAGAGGCCATGCTGGGTCTAGGAGGAGCACATCAAAAAGCTACTCTGATCCTCCCTTAAGCAGAGCAAACCAGGTGGGGCCCAGGAAGAGAGAAGCGGTCACCTTTCCCGTGCACTGACTGTCATGCAGGGTAAGAATCAAGACCACTCCCACCCCAACCCCACCCCCTGTAAGCCACCGGTTGGTTTGGAGGACAGGCTAAGTTAATAGCAACTGAGGTACAAAAACAACTAAATGTTTGTATTGTTTGACTGACTTTGCAGAATTAAGGCCAGTAGTCTGAGCATCTATTGGGAGGATGACAGTATGCAATATGGCAAATATGGGGGATTTGCTTCTGTCTTGTTTTTGAAAGCCAATATTGTGGGCCAGAAGATTTAGCACAGTGAGGACTGGGCAATTAGTGCTTGCCTGGTAAGTGCTAGGTCGTGAGTTCAATCCCCAGTACCAAAAAAAAAAAAAAAGAAAGCCAGTATTGTTCTCACTGTTTTGTTTTGTTCTGATTTATTGTTTTGTTTTATTCAATACTCTGCTTTGATTGGTTTTAGTCTGTTTTGTTTTATTCCATTTTACTATGTCTGAAGGAAGAACAACTGTTGTGAAGATAATAAGATATATTATGGTAGCATTGTTGATGACCTATTGGCCTTTTTTTGAAGTTCTGTACCATTTTAACTGCTTTGTTTTGATTGGCTTTATTCTGTTTTGTATTCTTCTTAAAATAAAAAAATGAAATAAAATGGATTAAAAAAATAAAATAAAAAAGTTTTTTAAAAAAATCAACCTTACAAGGTATAATTTATTTATTTATTTATTTATTTTTGCAGCACTGGGGATTGAACTCATGACCTTGTGCTTGCCAGGCAGGTGCTTAGGCCACTGAGCCAAATCCCCAGCCCTTATCTTTTTGAGACAGGGTCTCAATGTACCGTTTAGGCTGACCTTGAGCTCATTTTGTAGCCCAGGCTGGTCTTGAACTCGCAACAATCCTCCTGTCTCAGTCTCCTGAGTGCTGGGATTATAGGCGCGGGCCACCATTTCCGGCACAAGGTATAATTTACATACATGATGATATGTAGATTTTAAATCTACACTTCAGAGTTTTCATATGACATACATCCTTTATAGCTGCTACCCTAGTCCAAATATAGGACACTTTCATCACCTTGAAAGCTCAGACCCTGCCAATTCCCAAGGCAACCACTCACGTTATTTCCATTATCATCAGTTTTGTTAACTACAGATAGGTAAAGATTGGTCTTAAATATAGTGGCCTAAAACATCCAAAAGCACTTACTTGCTCAGTGTACACACATTGGTCATGGTGTAGTGGCATCCATTTTCTCTGCTCTCTGTGGCATTGGTGAGATAGCTTGACTTGCATGGCTGGCAAGTAAGGGCTGGCTCTGGTCTGGGAGCTCTGCTCTTGCAGGTGGCTGTTTTGGCTTCCTCACAATATGGTGGATGAATGACTATCAAGAAGGAAGAAGGAGAAGCTTCCAGTCTTTTAAAGCTGGGGTTGGAGATGTAGCTCAGTGGTAAAATGCTTGCTTAACACATACTAAGCTCCTGGTTTGAGCCTCAGTGCTGGAGAAAAATTAAGGGGGTAGAGAAATCCTTTTAGTAGGGAAAATGACAAAGATGGAACCATCTTTATTCCAGCTCGATCATCATAGATTGGTTTTGTTTGTTCTAGAATGTCATAGTGTTTATTAGTATTTCTTGTTTGCTGGTTGTTTCGATTTTTTGTTTGTTTGGAGACAGGTTCTCGCTATGTCGTCCAGGCTGGCCTTGAACTTTGTAGCCTAGGCTGACCTCAAGCTTGCAAGAATCTTTCTGTCTCAGCCTCCCAAGAGCTGGGATTACAGGTGTATGCCACTATACCTGGCCATAGAGTGTTTATTATATGTCTGACTTCTGTTTCTAAATGCATGTCTTGAGAATCATCCATGTTGCTGATATATCAGAATACATCAGCAGTTCATTTCTTTCTTTTCTAACTTTTAATTTTTTGTGTGTGACAAGGTCTCCCTCTGTTGTCCAGGTTGCTGGTTTTGAACTTTTGGGCTCAAATGATCCTCCTGGTTCAGCCTCCTGAGTAATTAGGACTATGGGCATGCATTACCAAAATGGGCTCATACTCTTTTTGCTGAGTTGTCATCCACTGACAGCCAATTTGTTCATTCATTCATCTGTTAATGGACATTTGCTTCTAGTTTTTTGTTACTATGAATGAAGCTGTTATAAACTTTTTCATATATTTTTGTGTGGATATTTCTTCCTTTCTCTCTCTCCTTCTCTCCCCCTCTCTCTTTCTGGTGATGTGGTGATTAGCCCCAGGGCCTCTTACATTCTGGACAAGTGCTCCATCACTGAACCATATCCCTTCTTTATCTTCAGTAAATATCTAGGAGTTCAATTGCTGGGTCACAGAGTTATGGAACTCGGCTTCAAAAGCTCCCCCCCAGCCAGGAGTGGTGGCGCCCACCTGTAATCCCAGCACTCGGGAGGCTGAGGGGGGATTATTGTGAGTTCGAGACCAGCCTGGGCTACAAAGTGAGCCCAAGATCAGCCTGAACTGCATAGTGAGACCCAGTCTCAAAATGACAAAAAAGCAAAAAACAAAAACAACAAACAACCCCCCCCCCAAAAAACCCAAAAAACAAAACAGTGGCCAAGAGACAGGTGTTGAGGAAAATAAAATAAGCTTTATTGAGGATCTTAGCCCCTAGAAAGTGGGACAAACTAATGTCTTATGTTCTCCTTACAACTCTTTGGGGAGGGCAAGATGGGAATGTTTCTATGATTAGGGGCTACTTCAGAGACCAGCATTTCCCCCACACTTTGAGTCAGGCAATTTGGTGTTTTGCTGATCAGGGATGATAATCTGTTAGTGACAGCCCATTCTTATGGTGAGGGCAAGATGCTCTGAATGTAGGGTGAAGACTGTATCCTGGGAATGTAAAAGTGAATAGGAATAAAGCAAGATGGAGTCATTGATGGCAAAAGCCTGTTAAGACGATGTATCTATATCTATCTATCTATCTATCTATCTATCTATCTATCTATATTTGGGGGGGTACCGGGAATCAAACTCACGACCTTGAACTTGCCAGGCAGGGGCTCATGCCGCTGAGCTATACCCCCAGCATGGAGTAGGTATATATTAAACTTTATAAGAAATTTCAAACTATTTCCCAAAAGATTGCACCATTTTATACTCCCAGTGGCAATGTATAGAAGTTTTAGTTGCTCTAGATCCTAGCCAGCACTTGTCACTCTTTTTAATTTTAGACATTCTGTAGGAAGAGAAGTGGTATTTCATTGTGGTTTTGTCGTTTCCTGATAATTAGTGGTGTTATGAATGTTTTCATATGCTTATTAGCCATCTGTACATTTTTTTTTGAAATATGTCAGTTCAGATCTTCTGCCCATGTGGAAAATCCTGAGTTTGTCTCAAAATTATTGAGTTATAGTTTTTTTTGCAGTGCTGGGAATCAAACTCAGGGTCTTGCGCATGCTAGGCAAGCAAGCTACCACTAAGATGCATCTCCGACCTTGTCCTAAGTCTTATTTTGAGACAAGATCTTGCTGAATTTCCTAGGCAGGTCTTGAATTTGAGATAATTCTGCCGCAGCCCCTGAGAGCTAGGATTATAGGCATGTCCCACCATCCTGGCAGTGGTTTTTTTTTTTTTTTTTTTTTTTAATGAGCAGGATATATTTATTGAGAGAAAGAAAGCTTCTGTCTGAGAGAGAGACAGAAGGGGTCCCGAGTGGGTTGCTCAAGATTCTGGCTTTTTGAGACTTTTATAGAGTAAAACCACGAGGTGAGGTGGGTCCAAGATGGGGAAAACCTAGGAACTGGAAAGGCAAATGGCCATGAGGTGGGACAGAACTATGGTCAACCAATAAGATTAATTGTTCAGGTAAAATTGACCAAATCAGGCCGGGCCTGGTGGTGCACGCCTGTAATCCCAGCACTCGGGAGGCTGAGGCAGAATTGTTGTGAGTTCGAGACCAGCCTGGGCTACAAAGTGAGCCCAAGATCAGCCTGAACTGCATAGTGAGACCGTGTCTCAAAAAGATAAGGGCCGGGGATTTAGCTCAGTGGCCTAAGTGCTTGTCTGGCAAACTCGAGGTCTCGAGTTCAATCCCTGGTACCCTCTCCCCAAAATTGACCAAATCAGGGATGAATAGGGAAGTGAGTCATGTAGCAATGGAAGCGGTTTTTAATATTGTGAATTTTTGTTTTTTTTTAGATACATGTATTGTGAACCAGAAGACCCTATATTATTAAGATTTTATTAATCTATAAATTCAATATAATTCCACTAACAATTCCCAGTGTTTATTGAAATTTACAGGCCAATTCTACAATTTAAATGGAAATACAAAGAACCTAGGGTAGCCAAAACAATTCTTAAAAAAATAAAAGTAGCTGGGGATAGAGCTGAACAGCATAGTGCCTGCCTGGAAAGCACAAGGTCGTGAGTTCAATCCGTGATACCAACAAAAAAGAAGCCAGGCATGATAACATATACCTACAATCCTAGCATGGTGGGAGGCTAAAGTGAAAGAATCTCAAGTTCAAGTCCAGCCTAAACCAATTCACGAGCCCCTGTGTCAAAATGAAAAGTAGCTTAGAGCGAAGGTCCTGGCTTCAATTTTCAGTATGTGTAAAAAAAAAAAAAAGTTGAAGGGGCGTGGTGCCACATGCCTGTAATCCTGACTGAGGAAGGAGGATCAGGATCATAGGCTCATGACCAGTTTGGTGACTGAAAGAGGTCCTGTGTCAAAGTAAAATAAAAAGAGGCTGGGGATGTAGGGTGTTAGCCTGCCTCATATGCACAAGGCTCTGAGCTCCACCCCCAGTACCATACACACACAAAGAAAAAAAGTCATATTATAATTGATGAATCAATATCAATACATTTTTATTAAATAAAATCTGTAAAGTTTACTTTTTGTTTCTTCTTTCTCTTCTTTTTTCCTACCGCTTCCTCTTCCTGCCTCCTCCTCTTCTTCCTTATTGTTCTGTACTGGGGATAAAACTGAGGGCCATAACACTAAACTATAACCCTTTATTTATTTATTTATTTATTTATTTATTTATTTTTCCAGCATCGGGGATCAAACTCACAACCTTGCGCTTGCAGGCAGGCGCTGTACTGCTGAGATATACTCCAGGCTCCTTAGTTTTTATTCTGACACGGGCCCACCAAATTGCGCAGATTGGGCTTGAACTTGAGAGCCCCTGCTTCAGCTTGCCAGCATGCTAGGATTATAGATGTGTGTCACCACGCCTAACTTCATCTTTACTTTTTAACTAAATCACCTAGGCTGGGCTCATACTTGCAGTTCGCCTGCCTCAACCTCTCAAAGTGCTGGGATTATAGGTGTGTGGTGCCATTCCCATCTCTATGTTTACCTTTCTGAAAAATTTCCCAGATGCCTTCCAAAGTGGTTGTCTTATTTTGCATTCCCACCAGCATCAAATGAGAGTTCCTGTTATGCCACATCCTCACTAACATTTGGGGTCATCAGTGCTTTGGAGTTCAGACATCCTAATAGGAATATATTGGTGTCTCACTGAGTTTTTTCTTATTTTACAGATTGTGATAAATACACACAATTGACCGTTTTAAGTATACAGCTCAGTGGTATGAAATACATTAGCAATGCTATGCAACCATCTTCATCCTTCCTCCCTAGAATTGTTTCAGTCTGTACATCTGAAAGTCAAACAGAGCTCTGTACACTTCAAACAGAGTTCTCCATTCTCCCCACTCCCAGGCAACCCACTCAACTTTCCTTTTCTCTGATTCTTACAACTCTTAAGTACCTCATATAAGGGAACCATACAGTGTTTGTCTTTTTTGTTACTTATTTCACTCAGCTAAATAGCTTCCATGTTCCAACATGTAACACAATTTCCTTTTTTTTTTTTTGACGGTACAGGAGATTAATTTCCTTCCTTATTTTTTTTTGGGGGGGGGAAGGGAGGACAAGGTTTCACTATGCAGTTCAGGGTGGCCTTGAACTCACTTTGTAGACCAGGCTGGACTCAAACTCACAGCAACCCTCCTGTCTCAGCCTCCCTAGTGCTAGGATTACAGGTGTGTACCACCACGCCTGGCAATTTCTTTCCTTTTTAAGGCTGAATATTATTTTATTTTATGCATACGATGCCTTTTTTGTTATCTATTCACCTGTCAGTGGATGTTGGTGTTGTTCCATGTTTTGACTATTTTGAATAATGCTGCTGTGAACACTGTATATACAAATATCTCTTTAAGACCTTGCTTTCATTCTTTTAGGTATACACCCAGAAGTGGAATTGCTGGACCATATGGTAATTTATTTTTAGTTTTTTTGAGGAACTGCCATACTGTTTTCCATAGCGGCTGTACCATTTTTACTCCCACCAGCAGTGTACCAGAGTTCCAAGTTCTTTATATCTGCAACAACACTTGTTATTACTTATTTAATTCTCTGCAGTGCTGGTGATGCAATCCAGGGCCTCTCACACACTAGGCAAGTGGTGTCTACCACTGAGCTAGATCCCCAGTCCGTTTTCTGTTTTGTGACAGCAGCCATTCTAACAGGTATGAGTTAGTATCCCATTATAGTTTTGATTTGCATTTCCCTAATGATTAGTGATGTTGAGCATCTTTTCTTGTGCTTATTGACTATCTGTACATCTTTTCTGGAGAAATGTTTACAGAAATCCTTTGCCTAGTTTTCTTTCTTTTTTTTGGTACTGGGATTTGAACTTAGAGCCTTTGCACTAAGCTGTATCCCCAGTTCTTTTGTTGTTGTTGTTATTATTATTATATTATTTTTGGTACCAGGGATTGAACTCACGACCTCGCACTTGCCAGGCTGGCACTTATGCCACTGAGCTAAATCCCTGGCCCTTGTCTTTTTGAGACTGGATCTCGCTATGCCATTCAGGCTGATCTTGAGCTCACTTTGTAGCCCAGGCTGGTCTTGAATTTGCAACGATCCTCCTGCCTCAGCCTCCTGAGTGCTGGGATTACAGGTGTGCACCACCAGACCCAGTTTATTTTTTCTTTTTGAGACAAGGTTTCACTACAAAGTTCAGGCTGGCCTTGAACTCTAAGTGATCCTCCTGCCTTGGCCTCCAAGTGCTGGGAAACAGGTGTGCACCTGTCATTATTTTGGTTTTTTGAGACAGGTCTCCTTTTGTAGTGCAGATTGATTTAGAACTGGTTTCGATCCTCCTGCATCCTCCTCCTGAGGGCTGGGATTATAGGTGTGCACCCTGTGCTTGGTTTATTTTTTGAGACAAGGTCTCACAAAGGTGCTACATTACCCAGGTTAGGTTTAAATTTGGAATCCCCCTGCCTCGGCATTCCAGAATGCTGAGATTATAGGCATGCACCACCACGCCCAGCCCTTCTTGCTATGTAGTTTGGACTGACCTTGAACTTACTATGTAGTCTAGGTTGGTCCTGAACTGTTGGTGATCCTCCTGCCTCAGTCTCCCAGCTGCTGGGATTACAGGCCTGCACTACCATGCCTGAGTTCTGATTATCATTTATATATTTATATTATCATTTATATATTCCAGTTAATATTCAAAGTATTGAAAATACAGAGAAAGGTTCTAGTCTCATGGAAATTATATTGTCTTGGGTAAAGACTGAAGGGAAACATTGAAACGGTTTAGCCCAGCACAGTGGCACATGCCTGTAACACCAGCACAGGCTGAGGCAAAGCTACCTGTTCAAGCCCAGCCTGTGCAATTTAGAGACTTAGGGGGACTCTGTCTCAAATTGAAAAAAAGGGGCTGGGGATTACCAAAGATTACTAAAAGGTTTATAATATCCTACATAGTAAATTTACATTTCATGTATGTACGTATGTGTGGTACTAGGGCTTGAACCCTGGGCCTTGGCACTGAATTATATCCCCAGCTTTTTTTTTTTTTTTTTTTTTTTAGTTTTGAGACAGAGTCTCACTGTCACCAAATTGCTCAGGCTGAGCTGGAATTTTACAGTCCTCAGGCCACAGTCTCCTACAGGTGTGCACTACTATGCCTGGTTCACTTAACGTAGCACACACCTAGTGATACAGAATTGCAAGAGATTCATAGAGTGGACCAAAATCCAGTCTGTTCAGGAAGACCCCAATTGCCAATGTCCAAGTAATGCTACACACGTAGAAACACAGAGGACTCAAAGACTTCAGCTACATGAAGGGGCCAACTGCTGAGGGTGGTACAAAAGAAAAGTCTGCAGAATAGTCACTCATTGGAACCTTATTTTTCATCCTGTCCCATAATCCATTCTCCATAGAGAAACCAGAATAACCTTTTTGAATTATTACTGAGATCTTATGATTCCCATGCTTGAAACTGGCCAGTTTTATATTATAGTAAAATCCACGTGCTTTACATTGACCGTCAACCCTAACGTTCTGGCTGGGCTCCTTTGGTCACTGTTACCCCACTTTATAGGTTTTGCACTGGTTGTGCCCTCCACCTGGGATGAGCTCTGCTTGGATGCATTCTTCCCCTTTTTTGGTCCTGTTTTTGTGACAGGGTTTCACTATGCAGTTCAGGTTCGCCTTGAACTCACTTTGATGGAGGCACCTTGAGACCACATTATCTTGTTTTGTTTGTTTGTTTTTGGTACCGAGGATCAAACTCACAACCTCACACTTGCCAGGCAGGCGCTTATGCCACTGAACTAAATCCCCAGCCCGGTTGTTTTGTTTTGGAGGGTCCCAATATGTAGTTCAGGCTGGCCTTAAACTCACTATGTAGCCTAGATTGGCCCCAAAATCACAGTGATTCTCTTGCCTCAACCTCCCAGAATGGAGGAATTCCACCATGCCTGTCTATATTCATCCGTCTTATAAATGAAAGTCTGTACCCTTTGATCACCATTTTTTCATTCCCTCCTCCCTCCTCCATTCTTAGCTCCTGGTAACCACTAGCTTCTGCTTATATGAGTTTGACTCTTTTTGATTCCAAATGCAAGTAATGTGATATAGTATTTATCTTTCTGTGTTTGGCTTATACTACTTAGTGTAAAAATTTCTAGGTTCATCCATGTTGTTAAAACTAGCAGGGTCTCCTTTTTGCTTTTGAGACAGGGTCTCACTACGTAATTCAGGCTGGCCTCAAACTCCTAGTGAACCTCCTGCCTCAGCCTCCTAAGTAATGCTATTATAGCCCTGTACTACTATGCCCAGCTTCCTTCTTTTTATGGCTAAATAATATTTCATTATAATATGACTTTAGTATCCAGAAATAAATGTTAACATGCTATTATCTGAGTTTAGTATCCAGAAATAAATGTTACTATGCTATTATCTTTTACAATGCAATATTTACTGCACTGGGGTTTTGTAGAGATACACTGCAATGATGGAGGAAATGGAAAGTAGGACTGAATTTAATAGACTTTTAAGTGTTGGAAACAACAGAACTTTGTGACCAGGTATATATGGAAAATACATGAGAAGAAGCAGTTGAGGGCACTGTAGGTTCGAAGCCTGAGGTACTTAATGGCATAGTGATGGCATTGGGCATTTAAGGAAATGCAGTAGCAGCCTGGGAGTGGGGTGAGGAGAGAGATAATCAGTTTGCATCTGGAAAATGAGTTTCAAAGGTCTATGGGAAGTTCTGCTCAGCTAAACCATTCATTCCTTCATTCATTCATTCATGCTGGTGATTGAAACCATGGAAATACTCTGCCACCAAGCTACATGAACAGCTCCACTTCCCTTTGTTAACAGTGACTAATGAAGCTAGGAGAGGAAAAGAAACTACTGGAAGGAGACATTGAAAGTCAGAGTGAGTTTTGAGGGGGTCTTTACTTGTCCTTGAAGTGCAGGCACAGGTACCTCTCTACCCTGTAAACCTGTTCATGTCACCATAATTTTACTGAAGTAATGTCTGTAGTTCAGTATTTTAACAATAAGGGAAAAAAACCTTGAAATGAAGGCAGAGGTAATATAAAGATAAGTGTCCCAACAGATGGGCAACAGTCACCAAGGAGTCTAAAAAAGATCTGCAGTATGAGAATGTTAGTGTGCTTCTAGCACTGTCTAGGGGAGAAACAGAATAGTAGAAGAAAAAAGTGTTTCAAGAACATGTTGTATTGGCTGCGTGTGGTGGTACATGCCTGTAATCCTAGTGTTTGGGAGGCTGAGACAGGAGGATCACCGCCTGAGCTACATAGTGAGTTCATGGCCAGCCTGAATTACATAGTGAAACCCTGTCTCAAAAAACAAAACAAAACAAAACAAAACAACACAACCAAACGAAAAAACCAAACCAAACCAAACCAAACCAAACCAAACCAAACTGAACCAAACCAAAACATTGTACTGGCCAGAGCATAAGATGCTAGTTGGAATGTAAACTTTACCACTAGAACCCTCATTAACAGATTGCCTTCTATTCACTAGGGACTGTGACAGGCACTCTTAAATACTTCAATCTCAGAATCATTATGCCAACACAAAGACCAAGTGTATGCTTGCCTTCAATTTGCAGTTAAAGGAACTGAAGTTGTAAAAGTCCAAATCTCTATTGACACTCATAATAAAGGAAATGAAAGATCTACAATTTTACCCAGATCTGTGTGACTTTCAGGCTCTTTCCAGTACAGCCAGCAGATTTCAAATCTAGTTGTCCATCAAAATTTCCAAAGAACATATTAAAACACATTTTTCCAGATTCCCACTCAAGATTAACTCAGATGTTAATATTTGCATAGTACAGTACTTTTCTTTCAAGGTTGTTAGGATTAAATGTAATGCAGAATATTAGAATGTTTTATAAATTTCAAGTTTAACAGAGATATGTTTATAATGTTATTTTATATATCCTATTAATTTTATTTTCTAGTCAGGAAATAATTTTCTGATAATTAGGTTTATGAGGTACACTGCAACCAGAAACCTAATCTGTAGTCTGGTAACATCAGATTTTTGGCTTGGTATCACTATACTAAGTTAATACCTTTAATTTCTAGTACATAGTTAAGAGCTCTTATGTATCTGAGAGGGGCTAATCAAACTCCTCAAGCTTGATCATCCCTTTGAGAACTGATAAAATTTTGACATCAACAAAACAGAGCAACGGAGTTCATAATAGAAAAGGTGTGAATTGTTTTAAGTAGAGGATTCATTGAAGTATGATTAGGTTTGAGCCTGGAGGTATGCTTGAGAATAAAAAATTAACATGTTATGACATAAAAACTATCTTTTCTGTCTTAGCAGATGGTGCTTTTCTCAGTTCCACTACACTATGGCTAGTATTAAGTTGAACCAGCAATTGTGATAGGGATGCGACCTTGGACTTTTTAAAACCTCAGTTCCTCCCCCTGCTCGTTTGTTCCTAAAGAAATTTAACTATTATTTAACTATTATTTCTGCTGCCATCTGGGGCTTGGGATAAGTTGTAAGTTAGTATTCTTTTACACAGACCATAACAGGCTGGTTAGTTTACTTGTGGGTAAACACCTTTGCTAATCTTTCGCTACAGTCACCAAGTCACTCAGCAAGCACCAACGAAAGGCTCGCTCTACGGAGAAAGGTTAAGCGTTTCCCCAAGATCACACAGATCTAGGGAGTGGGGAGGAGGGACCAAAAGCGCCGTCACACTCCCATAGTTGCCCAAACCGTCTCAATCGAGCCCAAGGGTCGGGCACACAAGGGGACTTTGGAAGAACGCCCGAGAGGTGCCAGCCAGGCGCTAGGGAGAGGTGGCTTTCCCGGCATGCTCTGCAGCGCACCGAGGGGCGCCAGACGCATCCCGGCGTGCACCGGGGAGCGCCCAAGGGCGACGGTTCACGGCTCCTTGCGGGGCCCGCGAAGTTAAGCCGGTAGGTGCGAGCTTACTAAGTTTCGGGACCCTGCTTCTTGTTTACCTTTCATGGATATAACCCCATGAAGTCAGGAGACGGGAGCTTTCGACTGTTCTCCCTCTCCGCGTGCGAACGACTCAGGTCGCCGCTTCGAGCAGGCTGCCAGGTGATTAGCGAGGAGGGGCGGGCCCGCGAGCGGCACGTGACCAGGCCTGACAGCCAATCACCAGCCCCGCGGCCCGGCAGCGCGAGGATTCCCGACCCGGGAGCGGCGCGGCGCGTGGGTCGGTCATCGTCCGCCCCGGCAGGTACGCGCAGGCGCCTTTCTTGCCACGCGCTCCGTTCGTCCCCGCGCACCCGGTGGCGTGTACTTGGCGCGAGGTGCTAAGAGGCTGTTGTGGGTATTTCCGTGGGTAGGAGGACTGCGAGGGTGGGGGGCTTAGCGTCACGTGCTCGTCCCAGCCAATCGCAGACCTAGGCACACCTAGTGCTTTCCCCGTTGCCCCGGGGTGCGACGTGTTCTGTGAGGTTTGGCCCAACCCTGCCGGTCTGTGCGCTCTTTCGAAGCGCGTGTGCGGCCTGGAAAACCTGGCCACCGCGTTTCGTGGTGTCCACCTCCGCCGTGTGCGCGGGCGACAAGTCTCGGCAAAATGGCTGCTGGAAAGAGTCGCCTGCAGGGGCAGTGCCGGGGCCGCGTGAAGGTCACATGACGAGGTTGGCAGCTCGTGCTGCTGGCGCGGGGAAGGAGGGGGGGAGGGGCGTGGCGAGTCACGTGCCTTCGACTGAGAGGCCGGGGGCTGGTCTTAGGGCAGCGGCCATATGGCCTGCTTTTACCCCTCCCACGTCGAAGCGTGGCGAGCGTCGCCAGAAACTGCGTGATGTGGCGCGACGAGCTGTGGTCTCGGAGTTGAGAGATTTGTGCTCCAGACATTAGGCTAATTTTGTAGTCTTTGTGTTAATGTTTTAGGTCTGTGGGGGGGGGATTCTCTTTTAAAGTCAGTAATTACGAGTACCTAACCCCAGTTACATGTAGATTAGCTACCAAAGTTAAGGTGGGCTGGGTTGTAAATCGGTGGAGTGCTTTCTTAGAATATCGGAGGCCCTGGGTTCGATCCCAAACAGTGAGCAAATGATTAACAATTATGAGACCCCCCCCAAAAGAAAAGAAAAAGTCACAGCCACCCTCCCAATCGTTACAGTTAGGTGAAACGTGTGATTTGTTAATAATATTCTGGGTATATCCATCCTTATCAATTTTATTTGTATCCTGTACCTGCCTACTACCTTATTGGAAAAATACTGTATTGTCTTCTAGACGTCTAACTCCTAGTTTCCTTGAAAGAAAGTATATTTTCCTAACTGTATAGTTAGGAGGGACTTATGCCCCTAAGGCTGACTAAAAGGGCTTTGAAGTCTTTTCATTTAGGGAAACAGTCTTTGTAAACAGTTTTGAGGGTTAGTACCACGAGTGTGTTGTGTTTTTGTTGTTTGGTTTTGTTTTTTGAAACAAGATCTCACTTTATGGCCCAGACTGGCTTTGAACTCAAGGTAGTCTTTCTGCCTCAGCCTCCGAGTTACAGGCATGTGTCACCACACCTGCCCTACTTTTCATCAGTGTTTTTTTTTTTTTTTTGGGTACGGGGGATCAAACTCATGACCTCGTGCTTGCCAGGCAGGCGTCTGTGCTGCTCTGCTAAATCCCTGGCCCTTTTCATCAGTTTTTGCACCCAGTGCCCCCTCTTTATTCCCCATGTGCCAAAGCTTTGGGCAAGCTAAGCAAGTATAACCATGTATTTGACATATCACTTATGTAGTACTTATTGTGTAGTACTCTTTGATTTATCTTTTTAAAAATTTTTTTGGAGACAGGATCTCTCTGTGTAGCCCAGGCTGGCCTCAAAGTCATGGCGATCCTCCTGCCTCAGCCTCCTGGTGCTGGAATCACAGGCATGTGCCACCAGGCCTGGCTGATTTATCTTTAAAAGCCTTCGAATTTTGTGGGAACAGAATATGGAAAATGAACAATCATAATAGCTGTCACTTTTGAACAGTTTTAACAGTTAACATCTTCATAGCATAGTGTTGTAAATATTTTGTGTTTCTCCCTCATCTGTCTCTATTTTATATATATAGGTAGATTTATTTATTTATTTATTTTATTTATTTATTTATTTATTTATTTATGTTTTTTGTGTGTGTGTGGTTCTGAGGATTGAACCTGTGTTAGGTAAATGCTGTACCACTGAGCAACATTTTATTTTGAGGCAAAACATCGCCCGGGGTGGGGTTGGAATATGTGATCTTCGCGCCTCTGCTTCCTGAGTAGTTGGGACCCAGCTTAGGTACTATATATTTCTGAATCATTTAGTTCTCATACCAAACCTGTGAGGTAAGTCTATTGCATCCATTTTTACCAGAGGAAAATACATTAAGTAAGGGACACAGCGATAGATATATTTGGTAATTTTGCATGATCCCAGCTAGATTTTTTTTTTCTTTTCCTTTTTTTAAATTTTATTTTTACATAAGGTCTTGCTGTGTAGTCCAGGCTGATCTTGAACTCACGATATAGCCCAGGCTGGCCTCCAACTCTTGGAAGTCCTTCCTCAGCTTTCTGACTGCTGAGATTATAGTGACATGCTACACATACAGCTTTTCTCTTTTGTTTTTAAAATTTTTATTTTTTAAAATTGTGTGTATTAGGGCCAGGGATCTAGCTCAGTGGCCTAAGCGCCTGCCTGGCAAGCGCGAGGTCATGGGTTCAATCCCTGGTGCTGCAAAAAAACAAAACAAAACAAACAAAACTGTACGTATTTTTTGAAATGTATTTTTTTTAACTCGCTATGTAGTTAAGGCTGGCTTTTTTTTTTTGGAGACGATTTCACTATGCAATTCAAGCTGGCCTTAAGGTCACTTTGTAGCCGAGGCTGGTTTTGAACTGAAAGCGATCCTCCTACCTCAGCCTCCTGAGTGCTAAATTTTTATTTTCATTAATACATGTTCGCAGTGTATAAAGATTACATGCATTGTGGAGAGTTGGTGCATGTGCATAACACATCTTAATTCTTTTTATGGATTCTCCCTTCTTCCAGACTTTCTTTTAAAAACTTGACAAAAATTATAAAAGTTGTTTGGATGAATTCATCTGTAAGGAAGGAAATTTCTTTTGTCTTTTTGAGACAGGATCTTGCTGTGTAGTTCAAGCTGGCCTAGATCTCACTGTGTAGCCTCCCTAGTGGTGGAATTTCAAGAATGGGCCACCATATCTGGTGAAGTCTTATTATGTAGTTCAGGCTGTCAAACTTGTGATCTTCCTGCCTCAGCCTTCTAAGTGCTATGGTTTGGTATGTACCTTGTCTCAGAATAAAAAATAAAGGTCTGGGAATGTAGCCCATCATGAAGGCCCTGGGTTCAACTCTCATTGTATGCCAATTAAAAGAAATATGTTTGTTCTTGGACTCGGCAACTTTTTCCTGTTAAGGCCCTAGTTAGTAAGTTTGTTCAATTCCAAGTTGCTTTTGGAGCACATTTTTTTTTTTTTTAGTCTTTTTGAGATGGTCTCACTATGCAGTTCAGTCTGGCCTTGAGCTCCCTTTTTTTTTTGAGGCACCGGGGATTGAACTCGTGACCTTACACTTGCCAGGCAGGCGCTTAGGCCACTGAGCTAAATCCCTGGCCCTAGTCTTTTTGAGACAAGGTCTCACTAGGCCGTTCAGGCTGGCCTTGAGCTCACTTTGTAGCCCAGGCTGGTCTCAAAGTTACCAGCAATCTTCCTGCCTCACCCTCCAGAGTGCTGGGATTTCAGGCAGCATTTTTTTTTATAATAACAAAAAACTGGAAAACATTTATAGGAGATTAGTTAGGTAAATGTGGGACCTTCTTTTTTTGAGACAGGGTCTTGCTATGTGGTTTAGGCTGGCTTTGAACTTGCTATGTAGCCTAGGCTGTTTTTGAACTCTGGATGATCCTCCTGTCTCAGCTTCCTAAGTGCTGGGATCATAGGTGTGTGCCTCCATGCCCAGCTAAATGTGGGACCTTTATGGAGAGGAGTACCTTTTGGCTAGTGAACATAATATAGATTTCTACTAATGAGTTGAGAAACATGTAATATATATATAATATATACATACATATATATATAAACAAAAGGTTACAGAGTTATGTAATTTTTTTTTTTTTGTCTTTTTGAGACAAGGTCTCACTATGCAGTTGGGGCTGGCCTTGGGCTTACTTTGTAGCCCAGGCTGGTCTTGAACTCACAACGATCCTCCTGCCTCAGCTTCCCGAGTGCTGGGATTACAGGTGTGCACCACCATTCCTGGCTATGTGTAATATTTTTGTAGGAATATATTTGTATGTCCTTTTACATAGAAATCTTAAAAAGATACAACAAATATAAATAGTGTTTTTGAGTGTAGGGTTTTGGATGAATTGAACTATTATTTTTTTTCAAACTATTTTTTTGGTATAGTTACAAACCTATAGGAAAATTTCCAAGATACTACCAATATGGAGGGTCTCAGCACTGGGAGAAAGAGGCAGTAGCAATGAGCATTTGAGTCCAGCCTGAGGCTTTGTCTCAAGATCAAAAGCTTAAAAAGGAGCCTGGTGAGGTGGTATGTGCCTGTAGTCCCAGAGTTCTGGAAGGCTGAGGCAGGAAGATCCCAAATTCCAGCCTAGTCTGGACAATTTAGGGAGATGCTGTCTCAAAAGAAAGAATGGACTGGGGATGTAGTTCAGTGTAAAGGCCCTGGTTTAATCTCCAGTAAAAAATCTCCAGAAAAAAAAAATACAGAAGGTTTCCGTATACCCAGGACCCAGTTTGATCTGTATCAATATCTTTTGTTAGTATGGCGTCTTTGTTATAATTAGTGAAGGGAAATGTTAATGGGAGTTATTTAATATAATAAATGAAGGGAAATTATTAATAAGTATTTTTTTTCTTTTGCAGCATTGGGAGAACTGAGGGCTTTACCATTTATCTAAATTCCTACCCCTAATACATTTTCTTTTTGAATTTTATGAGACAGGGTCTCACTATGTAGTGCAAGCTGGCCTTGAACTTGCTTATATAGCCTGGGTTGGCTTTGAACTCATGGTAATCCTCCTGCCTCAGCCTCCCAGTTCTGGGATTACAGGTGTATACCACTATGCCCGGCCTTAAAATTGGTTTTTACAGAGACCCCTTTAGTCTTTATTTTTTGAGTTTTATTAATTAATTATTTGTATTAGTACATGTTTGTAGTACATAATGATTACATTCTCTGTAGGGAATTGGTCCATGTACATAACACACTTTGCCCCCTTTCTTTCCCCCCTCCCCTTTTATTTTTCCAGCATCAGATCCATTTATATATAAGACCTTAGGGAGTTAATTATTATATATATTGAAAACCTGCAATTTACATTTTTAGTAGATAGACAATGAACTAATAAATGGTATGATTTCAGGTATTGTCAAAGTGCTATAAAGAAAACAGTAGAGATAGCAGAATTGGTGGGTTTGGTTGTTAGATGAATTCTAGGCATGGCGGTCTAGTGCAATAGTTGAGCTGTGATGTGAATGATGAGGAGTAAGCCATGTCAGAATATGGAGCATTTCAAGGAGTAAGAATACTAATGCAAACTTTGTGAGGAGAATCAGTTTGAAATTCTCAAGCAGAGTGCCTGGGGTATTAAGTGGTAATGATGGGGTGGTACCTTGTAGTAGGAAATGAGATTGGGAACTTGGTAGGCTCAGATTGTATAGTGTCTTATAGACCATAAAGATTCTGGATTTTGTTTCAGTTGTGATAGATTCCATTGAACAGTGTTATGAAGTAAGTGGTAAAATTTAATTTGTTTGTTTATTTATCTATTTATTGGTCTTTTTGAGACAGAGTTTCACTATGCAGTTCAGGCTGGCCTTGAACTCATTTTGTAGCCCAGGTTGGTCTCGAACTTGCAGTGATCTTCCTCCCTCAGCCTCCTGAGTGCTGGGATTACAGGTGTGCACCACTATACCTGGCTCTAATTTATGTTTAGAAAAAAAATTTTTTTTTAAACAGATAAGTCTTTTTCTCTCCTTGCTGAGACAAAATACCCAACAACCAAAGTCAAAGAGGGAAACATTTAGCTTACAGTTTGTAAAGGTTTCAGTCCTTAATTGGCTGGATCCAAGGTAGGGTAGCATATGGCAGACAGGCATTGCAGAAGAGAAACTTTCATGGTGGGCAGAAAATAGCAAAGCAGCAAGGGAGTGCACAGCTCTTTCTATCCATTATATTTTATCCAGGCTACTATAGGTGGGTAGTACTTACACCCTTAATCCTAGTGCCCTTGATTCTAACATTGCACCATAAACCAGTTCCAGCATTATACACTCTATATCCTGCCACCTCTTAAAAAACTCCACTTATGACCTGATGAGGCTTTGAGGGGACATCTAAACACAAAGCATAACAAAGGTCTTGCTTTGTAGTCCAGGCCGGCCTTGAACTCACTATGTAGCACAGGCTGGTCCCAAACTTGCAGCAACTGTCTTGCCTCAACTTCCTGAGTTCTGGGGTTACAGGAATACACCATCACACCTGGCACTAATTTATGTTTTAAAATATCACTTTGCTATAGAAGCAAGAGGTACAGCAAGAGACCATTTAAGAAGTTGTTGAAGTTAGATGTGGTATTATATACCTGTAATCCCAGCTTTTTGGGAGGCTGAGACAGGAGGATTGCAAATTTGAACCCAGACTGGGCAGTTTAGAAATTTGAGACCTTGTCCCAAAACAAAACAAACAACAACAACAAAGGGCAGAGCTAGGAGTGTAGCTTAGTGCAAATGCCTCTGGTACCACCAAAAAGAAAAAAAAGTTGTTCGGATGGTTATGAGAAACTCTTTTGACCAGGGAGGTAGTGAGATGTGGTTAGATTAGCTGTGGTAAGTGAAAGAGAAGAACCCAAGATGATTGTACATTTTTTGATAGAGCATCTGGTACTGTTTAACAGAGATGAAAGACTGGAAGGAGCTAATTTGGATGAAGACTTTAGTTGGCTGTTTGAGTTTTTGATGCCTTACACTTGATACCTAGCAGTGACTGTTGAGTAGGCAGTTGACTTGGAGTCTGGAGCCTAAGGGGAAGGTCAGGGCTGTGACTACACATTTGTGATGTCATTGATAAGTAGATGATGTTTTAATACATGGAACTGGTGAGGTCAGCCAGAAAGTAGAGAGGAGGGGCAGTGGCTGAGCCCAGTGACTTTGCCGAAATCGTGGATAGGAATATACTACTTTTAGATTTGTCTCCGTCTCCTCTCCCCTCTTCCTTTTCCTTCTTCTTCCTCCTCTTCCCTTACCCTCCCCCTCCCTTTTCTTCCCCCAATTGAACCCAGGTGTGCTGTACCACTGAGCTACATCTTCCAATCGTATTACATTTTTATTTGAGAATAAGTTTTATTAAGTTGCCCAAGTTGGCCTGAAACTTGGAATCCACCTGTCTGAGCCTTCAGAGTAGCTGGGACCTTAGTGAGTGCTACTGTACCTGGATTTTTAGATTTCTTTTGTATTCACATTAATAGTGTTTGCTGTATAATGTCTAAATGGTGTAATATTCAATAATGTTACTACACTATAACAAGTCTCTTGCTATTAACTGAATCCTCAGGTTTTTGTCATTTTCTTGCCTGAATGTTTCCGCTTTTTCTCCATTATTCAAGCATATAAACTCCAAATTTTGCAATTTAGCAGTTTAGACCCATCTTGTCTGGTTCTGCCCTACATTTCTTTCCTTTTTTTTTTAAACAGTGACACAATATGCATTTATTAAAGGTAGGAAAAACAGGGTCTGCAGACAGAGTTTGAGCCAAGTAAAAGTAGGAAAAAGAAAAAAACACACCCTACAGCATAAGGTGGGCTATTTTGAAGTGATATGATAGATTCTCTCTCCTTTTTTTTTTTTTTTGTGGCACCGGGGATTGAACTCACAACCTTGCACTTGGCAGGCAGGCACTTAGGCCGCTGAGCTAGATCTCTGGCCCTTGTCTTTTTGAGACAGGGTCTTGCTATGCCATTCAGGCTGGCCTTGAGCTCACTTTGTAGCCCAGGCTGGTCTTGAACTCACAATGATCCGCCTATCTCAGCCTCCCAAGTGCTGGGATTACAGACGTGAGCCACCATGCCCGGCTAGATTCTCTCTTCTTTATCATGCTTGCTGTGCAAATGTGCGCTGGACTTTTACAGCCCTCTATCTGGACCGCCTACCGAGCTTTTTGTTCTTTTGGGAAAAGTCAGTAGTTCAGGCTGGTTTTGAACTCACTGTGTAGCCCAGGCTGGCTCTGAACTGGTGGCGATTCTCCTGCCTTAGCCTCCCCAAGTACTGGAATTACAGGCCTGTGCCACTGTGTTTGGCTTTGGGAATATTTACTTTTTCTCCTTGTCTTTCTGTGCTTTGCCTCACAGCTTTACTCAGTTTTCAGTGTTTACATTTGGTATGTAATTTCTCCATATATTAACAGAAACTGACCCCTGAGAACTGTTGTTAGTATCTGTTTTTTGGCAAAATACAGAAATATTTGGTATTTTGGTCGGCTTTTTGTTTTCCCAGTGCTTGCGGTAGATGCTTCATCATAAAAGCAAAAGTTTAGAAGTACTAGCTAGCCTTGTGGCCCATTCCTGTAATCCCAGTTACTTGAGAAA
>RJWT010014037.1:0-21352 GCA_004365215.1 Cuniculus paca
CTGGGTTCCTGCAGGAGATGCTCACCCCCCTCAAGTAACTGGAGAGCTTTAAAAGCATCAGTCATGTCACCGACTTGTCCTAAGTCCTCAGCGCTTTCCAGCTAAAATTCTTGGAGGGACCCAGGAGGCTCTGGGCTCTTTGGGTCCATGTTCTACTCCAGTCACACAAGTCCTCGTGGTCCCCTAGGCTTGCCTGGTTGTGTCCTGCCTTGGGACACTTGTGCTTGCTGTCCCTTCCCCGGGATCTTTTCCCTCTGCCTTCGGTGCTCTCCCTGAATCACTTTTGGCCATTTGGGTTCAACTCAGATGTTGAATCTCCCCCCCACCAAAGGTAGCAATCCTTTCCAAGATTATAGCTGCATTTGGAATTGTGAATTTGAATGTTTTCCTTAACTAGCAAAATGCGTTCCAACCCTCTCTGGTGATGCCAGGACAGTGGCAGCAACCACAGTTCCCAGGTCAGCCATGAGGTCAGGATAGGCCACAGCTGACACTCTGCAGGCCGCTGTGTGGTCAGCGTTTTGGGATATGGGTACCCAGTGAGTTACAGGAGACAGTCAACACTTGAGTATAAACGAGGCTTTGCGTTAGGTGATTCTGCCCGGCTGCAGGCTGGTGTGAGTTCTCAGCACGTTTAACACAAGCGAGGCTAAGCTCGGGAGCTTGGTGGGTTGGGCCTCCCTGTTCCATGCGCTTTCTATTCATGCTGTTTTCAGTCACAGCAGGTGTGTCATCTGTGATGCCACTATAAACCGAGGAGCATCTGTATTTGTTTTTGCCTTTTTTATCGTAGTAAAATATACATAGCACGAAAATTACTGTGTTAACTACTTTAAGTGTACAATTCAATGCCACGAAGTGCGTTCGTGTTGTTGTGTGTATCACTATATACCTGTATTTTAAAGAACAGCCTCAAAATTGGAAAGTAACATACTCCGGTTCACATTTCTGTGTTTTCCTTCTTATTTATTTTTTCTTATATTTGTCATGAGGAAAAGCATACTTAAAAGTGTTAACTAACAGGTCTGGTCCCATCGCTGGAAATCTCTTTCATCTCCAATCCCACCACATCTGGGTATTGTGTGGGAATTCAGCAGAAGTGGAGTGCCTGGCTGGTCCTGAGACCACTGCAATACCAAAAATAGTAGTTGACGCAATGACATACAGCAACGGGTTTCTTCTCTGTGTCACTCTCCAGGCTGAAAGAGCATGGCCACCCTTGGAGGCACCGTCCCCCAATTCAAGGCTTTGGAGAGGGGATCTAAAGTACAGTAGTTCCTGTGTCACGGGGGAATATGTCCCAAGCCGTCAGGGGATGCCCCAAACCTCAGATTGTACTGAGGAGGTTAATAACTAATAATAAAATGGAATAACAAGATGCTGTAATAAAAGTTATTTAACACTTATGAATTGTTTCTGGAATTTTCCATTGAATGTTTCCAGACCAAGATTGAACTGGAATTTACATGAGACTGCAGAAAGTGGCTGGCTATGAGGAGGCCCCTGGAAACACACAGGACCTTGGGGGTCACAGAAGCTTGGGTGCAACACACAGAACTTTTCTTCTGGATGTGTGAGAGTCCTCAGGCCGTTGGCCCTTTGCCGTACACAGTTTCTGCAGAAATGCTGGTCAGTGTAACTCTCCATTGCGTTGGTCGATCTGGCAAGGGGCTAGGGACAGATGATATAATTGCTGTATAAATAGACAGGAAGCACCATGGTACTCATTCTAGGAAGGTCAGTGAATGCCTAGGAGAACTATTTAGCATCCCGAACCATTAATATGTTACACAGATTTTGTACGCATGTGCGCGTGCACACACACACACACACACACACACACACACGAAACCCCTCTGTAACAGTCTGGCAGAAAGTAAATGCTATTTAAAATTTTAATTTGAAGTTGAGAGAATGACATGGCCTTTGCAATTCAAATCAAGAGTGTGTCATCACGTTGTACCCATAAATATGTATCATTGTTATGTAGCAATTAATTTTTAAATTTTTAAATAAAATTAAAAAAACAAATTAAGAGCCTAAGTATACTCCTTCAATTTTCGATTTCCTTCTCTTTTCCAAACAATAACTGTTTAATGTTTACTAGGAAAGCAATACATTTTAGAAAGGACTTCACCAAGCAAATAAACAGACTTTTTAATTTTTTTTTCTTTTTTTGTCTCTTTGGTGCTAGGTTTAAACTGAGCCCCGCCCCAGCCCCTGACAGCATGTTCTTTATAAGCCTGGCCAGAATATTTACACACTTGACCATTTATTAGGCCACAAAGGAAATCAGAAGACATTCCAAAGGCCTGTCATCATGAGATCGTGTTGCTTTACCACAAGGTCCTGAAAATAGAAACCAGCAGCAGGAATATATTCTTCCACCTCATAAATCTGCCAATTAAAAATACCATTCTAAGTAATCTCTGGATTAAAGAAGGAAACCATGATGAAAGGAAAAACTATTTAGAAGTGAAACACAACAGATCCACAAGTACAAAAATGGATGAGGTGGGCTGGGAGTGCCCCTCAGTGGCGTGGCATTTGCCTGGCACACACAAGGGCCTGGGCTCTGTCCCCTGGACTCCCACCACACACACATGCCCCCACACCAGATGGGTGAGGTGCAACTGAACTGTACCAAGGGGAAGTTTAGGGTTAAATGTATTCTTTAAAATGAAAAAGACTTGAAATGTAGCAAATTAAGCACTCAATCTAAAAGAGAAAACAATAACCTAGAAAAATCTAGAAGAGAAATAAATAGAAAAGCAAAACTAATAAAATTGAAAGCCAAGAATAGAAAAATTATCAATGAAGCCAAAATGTTGTCAATTAAAAAATAAATTTGCCAGGCTGGGTGGCGCACACCTGTAATCCCAGCACTCGGGAGGCTGAGGCAGGAGTATCGTTGCAAGTTCAAGACCAGCCTGGGCTACAAAGTGAGCTCAAATCCAGCCTAAACTGCATAATGAGACCCTGTCTCAAAAAATTAAAAAAAGTTTGTTTAAATATATATATAGGACCAAAAATGCTATAATCAAATTCTTGCCTGTAATTTTGAAAACCTTCATAGAATGAGCAACAATTCCAAGGGGGAAAAAGCAAATGTGAATATGCCAATAATTTTTAAAATAATTGACTGACTAATCAAATATCTCTCTTCAAGAATGATAACAGGTTCAGACAACTTTATAGGCAAATTTAACCAGAACCCTAAGGAATACATAATTCCTACCTTAGCCAAACACTTCTAAGTATTAGAAAAGAAAAAGATACCTAATTTTGTTAGGTTAATATATGTAGAAAAGGATAGGGATTTTAAATAGCAATGAAAAAGTACATGCCAATGTCATTTATAAATATAAAAACTCTAAATTAAACATTAGCAAATCTACTTTCACGGTACATATAAGAAGCTCAATGCACTGAGATTTATCCTATAAAAATGTATATGGTTCAATGTTGGAAAAATGTATCAAGTTACCTTCACATATGAAGATTTATAGGAAAACTATATTATCTCAACAAATATGAAAAAAATAAAATTTAACACATTCATTAAAAATATACTTAACATTTTTTGAACTCACATTTTGACTATTCTGTTTTGTTTGATTTTATTATGTCTGATGATATAAACAACTATTTTGAAGATAAAAAAAGAATATAATATACTTAGCAAGCTCTAACTAGACAGAAACTTTCATTTGACATCAATATTTCAAACTAACCTATATTAGTGCCATAGATTTTTTTTTTCAGAACTAGGCATTGAAACCAGGGTTTTCAGACTGAACTTCATTTTATTTTGCATTTTGAGACAGGATCTCACTAAGTTGTGAAGTTGCCCGAGCTGAACTTGAACTTGTGATCCTCCTGCTTCTGCCTCCCAGAGTGCTGAGATTATAGCTCTGCACCCCCACACCCAGCCTTGTCACGGCTATTGACGAAAGGTTGAGCACACTCCTATGAAAATCAGGTGCGTTGTCTCTATCACTAGCCAACCTCGTTACAGAGGTCCTGCACCATGAATGATAAGAGAAAAGAAAAGAGGTAGTGAAAGAATCAGAGCAAGAGATAACCTGGTTGATGTCTACCTGAAATTCAAGGGAGTCAGTATGCAAAGTATTACAGGGTTCAGCAATGACATGGATGCAAACTAAAATTGGAGAACATTCCTGATGCTATCAATAACCTAATTTTTATTGATCAATATCAATAAAAAATGTAGTAAAGAAAAATATGAGATGTATGATTCTGTGTGTCTGAGGAGCTCAATATGCCAGTTAGCCTGAGCCATTCATTACTAAACATGTCCTGAAATGTCACACTGTACCCTAGAAATATGTACAATTACTATGTGCCAACCCAAAATAAAAATGTATGTTAAGAAATAATTTTTTAGCTGGGCGTGGTGGCTCATGCCTGTAATCCTAGCACTCGGGAGGCTGAGACAGGAGGATCATTGTGAGTTTGAGACCAGCCTGGGCTATAAAGTGAGCTCAAGGCCAGCCTGAATGGCATAGTGAGACCCTATCTCAAAAAGACCAATAAATAAATAAATGAAACTTTACAATGTTGAAAAAAATAATTTTTTAAAAGACAAAAATGATGTTGAGCAGAGCTTTAGAGGACAAACATAAAGAGCTATTGAAAAAGAAAAACTCAATATTGGACAAAAGATTCAGGTCTCTTTGTCCAGACAAAATGAAAAGTTCCATATAAGGCATGCAAGTCAGTCTTTCAGCACTGTGATAAAATACCTGAGACTGTCAGCTTAAAGGAGGGAAGGTTTTAGTCCATGGTTCCCTGGCTTTATGGTACTGGGTATGGGGTAAACCAGAAGAGTGTGATAGGAAGCACATGGTAGAGCAAAGCTGGTCATCTCCTGGCAACCAGGAAATAGAAAAGTGGGGGTACAGAGGACAACCAGACAGATCCTCCCAGGGCATGCCCGCCGTGACCTACTTCCTCTGACCAGGAACCACCTCCTAGGTGTCTCCCACCTCCCAAGAAGCCATTAAATGATGATTCCATCAATGACTTAGTCCTTCATGAGATTAGAGCCCTCACGATCCAATCACTTGCCAAAAGTCCACCTCTGAACATCACTGCCTTGGGGACCAAATCTTCAACTCGTGAACATTTGGGAGACATCATATATCCAAGCCACAACATAAGGTACTTTTCAAAAGAGCATACAAGTATTAGGAAAGAATTGTTTAAATGATCAGTTAATGTACAACAAGCCTCTCTCAAGTCTTAAGCTTCAACAACTGTCTCGAGTTGGTGGGACAGTCTTCTCGTTCCTGGAGAAGGTCATGCTGGTGGCTGCTTCTGGGCTGGACTCAGCTGGCCAGAGATGCTGGGCTTCTTTCCTTCTCTACAAGTCTCAGGGTCGCTCCATCCCCATGCTCTGTCTTCCTGTGGGTCTCACCAAGGGGATAGCCACACCACTCATGATGGCTCCATAAAACATAAAGGCTCACAGGTCTAAGGTTTAGGCCAGAAACTAACAATTTCATTTCTAGCTCGTTCTAACTGTGAAGTAAGGCACAAGGTAGCCTGGATGCAAGGGAGGTACAGAGGTTTGGTTTGTACATGGGGCCTTTCACACATCCAGATTTGTAAAGAGCAACCGTGGTGCAGAACTGGATTAATAAACCAATGGATGGGCACAGAGAGCCCCAGACAGATGTCTGCTCGTGAGGGAACCTGATGAAAGAGAAAAGTGTCATTGTACAACGCTGAGGTAAGGGTAGACTTTTAAAGTAAAGCAAGGCAAGGTGGAGCCAATGACTGTTTTGCTCTATGGTGGATTTCAAGGGCTGCAGTTCTTTGATAGGCCTCCCTTGTAGATGTGGAATGGAACTCCCCTCCCGTTGAGTGGGGGCAGACTCAGTGACTCACTTCTAATGACTAGAACAAAGCGGAAGTGACAGTGTGTGACTTTAGAAGCCGTGTCATAAAAGGCCTGCAGCTTCCTGCTCGCTCACACTTGCTTCCTATCATACATGGATTGCTCATCTGAGAGAAGCCAGCTACCAAATCATGAGGCCTCTGAGGCAGCCTTGTGAGAGGCCCCCTGAGGAGGAGCAGAGACTTTTAGCCAATGGCCATGTGAGTGCGCCATCTTGGAAGTGCATTTCCTCTCCCCACAACCTTCCTACCCCTACAGACTTCGAATGTTCCTTGGGCCACTTGTGCTTCCAAAATAAAATACCATGGGCTGTGTGGCCTAAATGACAGACATTTATTTCTCATACCTCTGGAGGCTACAGCCTGAGATATCAAAGTGCTAGACCACCCAGTGTCTGGTGATGGCTTGTTTCCTAACTGGTTGTATCCTACCTGACAGGCTGAAGGACAGAGGTCTGGTCTCTCCTTCTTCCTCTTCCTCTCCTTCTTCTTCTTTTTTTTGTTTTTTGTCTTTTTGAGACAGGGTCTCACTATGCTGTTCAGCTGGCCTTAAACTCACTTTGTACCTCGGGCTGGTCTCCAACTCACAATGATCCTCCTGCCTCAGCCTCCTGAGTGCTGGGATTACAGGCATGCACCACCACACCTGGCTCTGCAGTTGTTTCTCTTGCCTCTAAAGCACTTAGTACAGCTACAGTCAGCATCCTCAATGACAAGTAATAAGCACACATTCCTTGTACACAGCATAAACAAAAGAAGGGCCCTAAATCCATCGTTAGGGCTTCACTCTCATGACCTTGTCTAAATCTCTCAAAGGCCCTACTTCACACTCTGGAGATCTCGGCTTTAGTCTGTGAATTCTGGGGGAACATAAACAAGAAACACTCAGTGTATAGCAGGTTGACTGAGAACCTCTAGGCCAGGACCACCCAGCTACGCTGCTCCCAGATTCCCTCAGGATGCAGGAGATGATAAATGCTGATGTCCAAATGGCTTAAGCTGCTACATTTGGGGCAGGTGGCTACACAGCAGTAGATAACTGATGCGATACCTTGCATTTAAGAGAAGTTAAAGTTGGATTCCCTCTTCATGCTTCACGCCCAAAGCTTTAGAACTTATGGGAGAATATTTATAGGGAAAGGAAATAATTCTTAAATGAGATACATGCACCCAGACATATACTGTAAACTGAAAGACATTATACTCAAGTTTAAATGATAAATGACAAACAGGGAAAAAATATTTGCATTGTGTAGTATCCGTTCCACAGGAAGAATCCCATTAAATGGCTAAGTAAAAGATAAACAACCCAGGCCAGGGATTTAGCCCAGCTGTTCAAGCACTTGCCTGGTAAGCACAAGGTCATGAGTTCGATCCCTGGTACCAGGAAAAAAAAAAAAAAGATAAACAGCCCAATAGAAAAATTGATAAAAGAAATAACAGGTAATTCATGAAATAGGAAATGTAAGTGATCACTAAGCCATCTCAGGTAGTTCATGAAATAGGTAATTCATGAAATAGGAAATGTAAGTGACCACTAAGCCATCTCAGTATTAACCAGAGCAAAGCAAATTAAATCAGAGTAAGACTCTATTTCCCATTCATCAGACTGACAAAAATCAACAAATCTAAAAATATAGAGGGTCGCCCTGGATGTAAACAGGGACTTTCATACATTGCTGGCAGGAGTCCAAATTGTCCCATCCCTTATGGAAGCAATTTGGCAGTATTTGGTAAAACTGAATATGTACATACTCTGTGATTTAATGAATTCCGCATTTAGCCGTTCCTGGTTCCATTGAAAATTCCTGGCAGAGTTTCATAGACAAGTCATACCAGCATAGTTATTGCTGAATAAAATGCAGTTCGGAATTACTGAAAACAAGCTAAATGTCCATTAATAGAATGGATAAATAAGGGATGGTATATTTTAAACCCATACAATACCAGAGTAAAGGAATAAACTATGGTGCTAGGTATCATACGAATTGCTCACAGGAATGTAACTTGTTTTGAGACTTACTGAGGTATAACTGACAAAATTATACATGATATTAAAATAAAAATATGGTTATTTTTACATTGACCTTAAAATCACACACAAACAAGTCTATGTTCTTATAGCTGTGTGTATGTGATATTTGTTTATATCTAAAATAAATGGGAAGAACTTGCAGTCCTGTGCCTTGAACCATGTATAAATTGTTGAGCACCTGTAGTCCCAGCTACCTGGAATCTTAATCCCCATAATATAGACTTTTTGTTTTCCCAATATCAAGCTGAAAAAATCCCATACATATGCGTGATGTATATTTCAATGATGAATGGATGTGTATTGAGTCAATGTCCATCAGATATATTTACAGGCAGTCCTAAGGTCCCATTTGCTCTATGTTAATGGAATTTCCTCTTGCTCAGGAGTCCTATTGTTTTATTCCTATCACTCTTTGAAGGCCCTGGGAATTGCTCACCAAATGGTGACTTCCTTTCTGAAACAAGACCCAGCTTTACACAGAGGTCACAGGATGCCCAAGGTATCCCTGGCAGCATCTACATGAGTTCTCTGGACCTTTCTGCCAGCTACCTGGGTCAGTGGCCTATGAGTCCCTAGATTCAGGGCAGTCATTTGCTCAAAGCAGTATTGCTGTGCTCTTCCATGGCCTCCGGAAGTAGAACTATCAGTTCCGTTGTTAGTTCATCCCTCATGGACAATTCAGGATCCCTCCCTTTTTGGGTAAGTTTTGTTTTCAGTCATTTCCAACTTGTAAAGTGTTCTTTTTAGGCCAAATGTCAAGTGGGTGATCTGCCTCTTCTTGCCTAGGTTGCAGGAACATAAACAAAGCTTCATCTTCACTGAGTATTTCTAGAAGGGTCTACAGAATAATTCAGAGTAGCAACCCAAGCTCCTCAGGGTCTGTCCACCACTGACAGGGAGACACTGGGTGGGGCTGGGAACATGGTCACTCATGTAGTAATCACAATGAAACACTGGAGATCACAGGGCAGGGTTTTTATTGGCAACTTCTGAGATTGTGGCTTCAACACCACACTTTGGAAATAGAGGCTCAGGTTGGAACTCCACGGACGGAAATGTGAGACTGCTGCAGAGCCTTTGAAAGACAGCTACACCACATCCAAGTGGGCAGTGGATGTCAAGGACCGACAGACCCTGCACTGTGGACACAGCCAGTTAGAACACATTTCATAAACCCTTGCATGTTCATTATTCTACTATGAGCTGGGCACTGCACTCAGCACCAAGGGAAAGAAGCCTTGATTTCTGAATCACCTTCTCTACCCAAGTTCCGCTAAGCAGGGCAGCAGACATCAGCCCTCCTCTACCAGCTGGATGGTGGGAAAGAACGAGACAAGATGAAGGGAACCAACTGTCTCTCCACTGCTGTGGCCACCTCCTGTCAGTGGCTCTGACCTACAGGTCTCTTACCTGAAAATCAAAGGGTTTGCGCTAATAGGTGTCAATGCGCTGCCTGATACTACACAGGACCATTCTGGAACTCCAAGCTTGTGTCTTAGGGGAAAAGAGAATCTGAAAAAGTCACTGGCTCAGTAGATTTTTGAAACTATACACATAAAACATACCCTGTCATAGAAATCCAGACCAGTCCCTGTCTGGATTGAGAAAGCAGAAGACTTTTTCTCTTCTTCCCTCTGACCCTCTTGACCTTCACATCTGTGTAACACCTGTATGTCCTTGGGTTCATGGTGACATAGAACACTGTCTCAAAGATGCCTCCAAAATTCAGCCACTGTGTTTTCCCTCGGAATACAGTGGAAGCACTCATTACTATGTGCACTGCATAGAGATCTAACTACCCAAATATACCCCTACTGGACAGCATGAAAATCTCCTAATATTCATGAGCTGACCAAAGACTTGGGAGCTTTGGGCCTTTGGCATTATCTTCTGAAGTCCCACGACATAGGTACTCATAACAGGAACACATTACTCATTGGGAGCAAATGAAATGCATAGAATATACAGGCACCCCTTAGCATCTGAGGAGAATGGCTTCTGGTACCTCCCAGGGATATCAAAACCCAAGGATGCTCAAGTCTCTTATATTAAATGACACAGTATTTACACTGAACCTATGCACACCCTCCTATACACTTAAATCATCTTTAGATGGCTAGTAATACCCAATACAAAGTCAACGGCATGGAAATAGTTGTTACTCTATCATCTGAGCATGCTCAGTGCAGGCACCACCAGCCACCATCATAGCCTAAATCGCAAAAGAATCTGACTGGAACATTGCTCGGGCAAGGGCTGCAGAGAGACCCAGGAGCTGGGACACAGCAGGAAGCGACTGCAGGGCGTTCCTGCATCTTACTGCCTTTGTGCAGATCCAGCCCGGGGCTCAGAGAGCAGCAAATTTGAGTTTTATATTTTGTAACTGTCTGAAAATTTTTTTTCAAATATTTTTGATCCAAGGGTGGTTGAATCCATGGATGTGGAACCTGTGGCTACAGAGAGCTGACTGCACCTTACCATTGCAAGACTTGGAAATTTTCTACAATGTCCTTGAGTTCTAATCTCATGTGAAGATTGTGTCAAGATTCAGAAAACTATACTGCCCTAGCAAAGAGATGACCTGTCTAAAGATGAGTTTTTCAAACTAATAAAGAAGTTTTCTTAAGGAAAAGAGAGCTGTGAGCATCCTTGTCTACTATAATGAGGGGACCAGTTGGTTAACTGTTTTGCTCTAACCTAAACTGCTTACACGAATGTTCATCTTGAGGATCCCACATGCTTACAGCTCACAATCATGTGCTTTCTGATGGAGGTTACTTTCCAGGTAGATGAAGTAAAAAGAGTGAGATTTGGGAGAAACGATTATATTTTTTTCAGATTTCGATTGCTCTTCTAAAATATTGGAACTCATGAGACTAATGCATTTATTCTTTTTTATTTACTTTAAACACGTTGATCGAAAAGTACATTGATCTCCAGATGTGGTGGTGCACCCCTGTAATCCCAACACTCGGGAGGCTGAGGCAGGAGGATTACTGTGAGCCTGGCCTACATAGTGAGTTCAGGGCCAGCCTGAACTGTATATTGATACCCTGTTTCAAAAAAAAAAAAGTGCACTATTCAAAAGTGGGTAGCTCAGTGGTAGAGTGTGTGCTTAGCATGTGTGAGGCCCTAGGTTTCATCTGCAGCACCACACACACACACAAAAGTGAATAATAAATCATCTCAAGCTGCTCACATTGTGTAATTCTTCAGGTCAAGAAGTAGAACATCTTCTGCACTGAGAAGTCTCCCTCAACCTCCTCTTATTATTACTATAACCTTTCCTCTACCTAAAGATAGCCACTAGTTTCATCTCTAAGAGCAAAAATCAGATTTTTAAAAAATTAACATAAATGCAACGACATATTATCTGTTCTGTTTTCTCGGACTTCCTTTATCTACCAGTGTTTTGGAGATTTATCCAGGGTTGTGGGGGCAGCCCTAGTCCATTCATTTGATGGCGAGATAATATTCCATCACGGGAATATGCCACAGTTTACTCATCTGTCCTACTACTCGTGGATGTCTAGGCTTGTTTGTAATTTGCTTTGTTACTAGTGGTGATTCTCTGATCTGGTACGTATCTCTTGGTACACAGCTCTGCATCGGCTTCTGTTAGGTGTATGAAATTACCAGGTCACAGCTAATATGAATGTTTGATTTTGAGAAATAATGCCAAATAGTTATACGAAGTGGTTGTAAAGGTTCATTTATACTTGGCAGCCACTTTTTCTATTTCTTGCAAGGGTACCCAGAGCAAGTAGGATTTTTAATGTATTACAGCTTTCTTGAAACAAAGTAGCTTTTTACAAACACCGTTTGAATGAACAAAGTTTAAACTCATTAAGGGTCTAGAGAATAAATTTCTTTCTACAGACTTTATTTTTTTTTTAAAGAAGTGTAAAAGTGCTTGGGGCAAAATATACTGGGGATTTCCTTGTCATCAAAATATCTGAAAAGTAATTCCAGATGCCATCTCAAATTACCCACAGCCTGGTCTGGCCAGCCTCTGACCTGATATTGTCCTGGGATTTTCAATAAAATAAACAAAATAGGGCCGGGGATTTAGCTCAGCGGCTTAAGCGCCTACCTGGCAGGCACGAGGTCGTGAGTTCAAGCCCTGGTACCAAAAAAATAAATTAATTAAATTAAATTAAATTAAATAAACAAAATACAGAGAGAGGCTGTAGTTGACGATATCAAAACAATGTCACTCGCACAAACTTAAGTAAATAAGAAAACATTTCAACAGAACCATAGTTTCATCAAAAGGTGGGGCAGGCTTGAAGACAAAAAAAACAAAAACAAAAATATATATGTGTGTGTGTATGTATATCTGACTGAAAGTGCAGTTCAATGGTAGCACACTTGCCTAGCATTACCTTGGTTCAAAAAAATAAATAAATAAGGTTAGAAGCTTCTTAAAGGGGACACAGACCGAAACATGCAATTGTTGGAAGTAGGAAGAAACTTCTCACAGCACACTAACTCGCCCACCGGGGCTGTCCCCGAGGAACTGGGACTCTCCTTGTACTTACTGTCCCCCTCCCCTACTGGAGCTTTGAAGTCAGCCTTGGTCAGGACTGGGTGAGAATGAACTCAACAGCGCCCCCTAGGTTCCCTCTCCGGTTTCTTGCGAAGATTAATAAACCAACTTCTCGTGCGTAAGTATACAAAGGCTAAGCAGCTAATTAAGAAAATGGTCCAGCCATGCTACATTAAAAATCAGTGAAAAGTTTGCGACGAAAAGCATTTATTCCATGGGCAGTGTCTGTTCACACAGCGGTATCCTGCGCGGCAGCAAGAATGAGTAAACTTGAGGCCAGGGATTTAGCTCAGTGGCATACGCGCCTGCTTGGCAAGTGTGAGGTTGTGAGTTCGATCCCTGCTACCAAAAAAAAAACAAAAACAAAAGCAAAAAATGAGTAAACTCTGACTACAGGAATAACAGGAACAAATCTCCCAGACAGGGAGTGAACGGGGCCGCCCGCAACACAGACCATGTTCTATCATTTAGTTTATACAGAGTTCAAACACAGGCAAAAGTGATTTATGGAGAGGAAAGGACAGTGTGTGGGGGTGGCTGGCTATCGGGAGGGGAGGTAGGATGTAGGGTGGGTTGGTTCCGGCCGTGCTCTGTTTCTTGACAGACGTGTTAGTCACACGGGCGTGTTCACTGTGTACAACAACGTTTGACGAGGTTACGCACTTAGCACTTACGTGCGCTCTTCTGCTAGGTTGATTCTCCTTCGGTCATGGTCTTTTCTGGTTGTTTTGTTTTGGGTACTGGAGGTTGAACGCAGCCCTTATTCAAGCTAGGCAAGGGCTCCACCACTGAGCCACACCCCTGCCCTTTTTATTTTGCAAAAGGTTCTCGCCCGGTTGCCCATGTTGCCCACACGGGTCTCCAACTTTTGATCCTCCTGCCTCAGCCACTCAGCATTCTGGGTTTACAGGTGCGCGCTACCACACCCTGGTCTTCAATTTTTTAAAAACATAGGATTTTTGTTGAGAGAAAAAGTGGGCTGACTTTAATTGTGTGATTTTTTTCTTTTCTTTTTTCCTTTGGAAATGACAATCGAACTCACGACAGTGGCAGGTGCTGTGCCACTAAGCTATATCCCCAGCCCTGTTGTGTGATTAAAAAAAAAAAAAAAAACAGTCCAGCAGCTTAGGATAGTATTAAATAGTCAATCCTTTCCTGGGAGCATAAAGTCTCCCCAAATCATTGGCAATAGTGACAACTGTTTTATGAGTAACAGGTATTTATTACTAAGCTTTGATTAAGGTCTTGCATATCTGTTATCTCCAGTCTTTACAATATTCCAAATTGGTAGCATGGGCCCAGTTCACAGGTAAGAAGACAAAGTTCCAAGAGTTCTCACCAGGTGCCTGAGTCGCAGTCAGCATCTGCATCCAAGCCCAGCATCCTCCAGAGCCATCAGCCACGCAAAACTCCACCATGGGCAGCGAGCCCACCCCATTCGCACGGGGAACCCGGGTGACTGAGATTCCCACGGCCATGCACAGGAGGGACCCACCAGAGTCGGGGTCCAGGCTGCCTGCCCTGCTAGTGCTGGCTGAATATGCAAAGCTGGGATGCGCCCCTCCCCACAGTTTTTCTCCCTCCCTTCTTCTGCCCAGCTCTACGCTCAGGCAGGGCCTCTCAGCCCCTACTCACCAGTGAGAGGTACACCCTTAGTTATGCAGTGGCCCCCAACACCACCCGGGCTGTCCCCAAGGTTTGGAGCTTCTTCTCCCCAAACCAAACACCACCTCTCCTCCGGGAAGCCTTTTAGGCTACCCAGGCCACCATGCTCCAGTCTGTCATTTCTGAGTCCCTTCTGCATACACCGCTTCATGTCATCTTCACAGGTTACAGTCGGCACCGTCCCCACCTCTCTCCCCCATCTTTTTTGTGGTGCTGGAGGAAGGGTAGCTCAGTGCCTGCACACAGGGTCCGTGCACCACTCTCTACCACTGAGCCTCACCCCCAGCCAGCCGTCCTCTGCTTTTCAGATGGAGAAACCAGCCTGAGTGGGATTGAGCAGTTTGCCCAAGGATAAAACCTAGTAAGCGCAGAGCTGGGGCTGGAAGGCGAGATTTGTCTGTTATCTCCTTCCACTCTGACCTCTGCTACCCCACAGTTTCTAGCGTGATGGCAACTTTGAATGGATCCACAGTCCTACAATCACCAATTTGTTTATGTCTTCCCGACGTGGACTCGATGGGGAAGTGACCGACCCTAAAGATTGTGTGGGATTTGATGTCCCCAGTGCTTAGCCAGGTACCTGATAAGCAGTCATGTAAGTACTCCAACGGTTCAGCGAGGGACAGGCCGAGCCAGCATATCTAATCCTGCAATGCTCCTAGCTGGACCTCAGAGAACACGCAGTCTCTCTCACCCTCCATTTCCAGGTTTGTAAAGAATAGAAAAATTGTCTCCTTGTTAAAGCCTGTGGCCTTAGTCAGCTCGGGCTCCACCTTCAACATGTCATCTATGTCTTGTCCCCTCCCAAAGCCCCCACCTCCACATACATCCTACTGGGGGATAGAGCTTCAACACATGATTTGCGGGTGGACACGAGATTTCAGACCATGACGGCTGCTATGAGCATTTCATGCACTGGAACACGCGAAGCACTTGGAGTGACACCGGTGCATTATGGTAACAACAGACATACCTGGTACAGGGTGAAATCCACAAGTTACCTTGACAGCCTCCAAGCAAAGCCCCTTGGGAACATGAAGCGGAGAATTTGCCGGATGCTGTGACCTGCAGGTGCTGTGGGCACCCCCGCTCCGTGTCGAGGTGTGCTGTGGCAGGTGCACTGCTGTCTCTCAAGTGGACGAGAAAGCTGAGGCTCGGAGAGGGGAGGAGAGCAACCCACAGCCCCCCGGCCAGTTGCTGTGGGCTGTGCATTGGAGGCGCCTGCCCTCAAGCCCAGGCACTCCCCAGGGTACCCTGTGAGGCTGGCCAGGGGCCCCGGATGCTTCAGGGAGAGGCAACCTTTGAGATAAATCTTGAAAATGAGCTGGATTTTGAAGGAATGGAACCGTCCGTAGCCTTTGTTTTGGACTGAATGGGTGTTCAGTGTTGTACCTTTAGCAAACCAGTGTTTCCCAACCTCGACACACTGCCGTGGTCACGGAGGGCTGCTGGTGCACTGCAGGATGCTTCGCAGTGTCCCTGGCCTCCGCCTAGTCGATGCCAGTAGCATCCTGTCACCCATTATGATAAAAATTTCTCCAGATTCTCCTTCTCTGGGAAGAGAATCACCCAGGGTTGGAGCCGCTGGCCTGTGTGAATGAGTCTCTGGTTGGTGACGTGAAGCCAGGAACATACTGTGTCAAGGTTGTTTTGACCCAATCAATTAACAGTCCAGTTCTGGAAACAGACATTGCCCTGTGAAATGCCTGTCAAATACAGCTATCATTGTGACTGCCTGAAGTGCCTCAATTTGTCTTTCAGATCTCACTTCAAATGTCACCTCTTTAGAGCCACTTTCCCCAAAGCTCAGATGACCAGTTTCCTTTTTTCGCTTTCAGTGAAAAGCTGTTCTCGTATGATCTGATTTGTACCCCCTTCCCATCCCAGTGGCCTGGCAGGACAGCAAAAGTCCTACACTGGATTTAAGGAGACCAAAGCTCAGAGGACTTGGGTGGCATGTCCAAGATCACACAGCGAAACGTGACAGACCCAGGTCCCATCTGCTGGAGCAGTTCCCCTGGTAGGATGGGCCTGAGCATGCTGAGCAAGACATCAAGTGGGCTGGCACCTGAGCCAGTAACCGTCAGAGAGGAAAGTGGGTTTTAAGGAGGGAATTTGCTCCAAGACCAGGGAGCAAAATGGCAGAAGAGGAAGACAGCACTCCATCCCCGAGCACAGGACTCGTCCAGGATGGAGGGTCACGTCACGCTGCACTGAGAAGCCAGCTGGAGATCTGGGGTGCTGGAAACGTCTGGTGTGGGCAGCTTGGGGTGGGGGCTGAGCTGAGTTTCCCCACCGTGCGGCTCCTGTGAGCTGGTTTCCCGGAGTGCTGCCTTCGCTGGTCCCTCTCGGGAAGATGCCAGTCCCTCATTTAGTGACTTAACACCAGGTCCTGTGACAGGCACAGGAGGAGCAAAGGAGCACACAGCAGAGGTGACTCCTGTCCCTGAGCCCTAAGCTAATGCCCACGCAAGTCAATGTTTCTGATGAACTGTGATGGGTGCCAGGGAACCTCACCAGGAGGCTGGCGTTGCCTAGTGTGAGGGGCGGGGCGGGGCAGGCTTCCCTGAGGGGACAGCTGAGCTGAGAGCTGAAGGATTAGGAGGTGACTGTGCCAGTGAGCTGCACACTGAAGAAAGGGCTCAGGCAGAGCCACTGAAGAGTAAACCTAAAGAATGCAGGGCCACAGAGCACGCAGTTAATGACCAAGTGACAACAATAAAACAAAGCTAAGGCTTTATCTAGGATGCTGGATGGTGACAGTCTCCACTCCTAATAAGACAAAAACAAAGCACTACCTTAAGAGCAGCGGGCTGATTAGGTGGGCAGGGTTTCCCACGATGGTGGAATCTTGACAGGGTCATGGGTCCAGAGTTGGATCTGAGAATGTCTAGAAATTTAGTTTTTCTAGTTCACTCAATCAATTTTAGGAGACTGATCAAACTCAGAAAACAGGTGTGCTGCGTAAATCAAAATCTCTATGTGTAATTTTGCCACAGGAAATGCCAGTGCCTGGCAGACTGAAATATTTCTGTCCTTATAATAGAGTCTGTAGGGAAATGCAAACGATAGTTAACAGGCAAGCAGAAAATCTGAATGGGGGCTACTGGTCAAAAACTCCAGCTGTGATCCTTTAATTCACCATTCTTCTCTATAAGTAAGAGTATTTTTGAATCCCAATCAGAATATAGGCCTTAACAAAGAACTCTAACCTGATTTGTGAATGTCATTCACTCATTTGACTGCCTTTATTGGTTTTTTTCTTTCTCTCTCTCTCTCTTTTTTTTTTTTTAAGACAGAATCACACTATGTAGAGCAGGCCGGCCTTAAACTCATATATGTAGCCCAGGCTGCCCCAAACTCACAGCAATCCTCCTGCCTCAGCCTCTGAAGTTTGGGGTTACAGGCATATGCCACCATGCCCAGCTACTGGGCATTTTCTAACAAGTATAAATACTTACATAATATTGTTATAGTCTGAATAAGCCACCATTATTAGAACGAATACAATAAAAAGAAATAGGATACAGATGGAGCTGGTGGTTCACCTGTAATCCCAGTACTTGGGAGGCTGAGGCAGGAGAATCACTGTGAGTTTGAGGACAGCCTGAACTACATAGTAAGTTCAAGGTCAGCTTGAGCTACATTGCAAGACCCTGTCTTAGAAAGAAAGAAAAAAGAAAAGCCAAAAGAAAGAAGATGCTCAACTAGATATTTAATTCAATATTTGTGTCATTTTATATATTTATCTATTTCAGTGGACAGTTTGATTGTCTACCAATATTGTTTTGTTAATTATTATTTTTCCCTTAAATAAAAAAGAAGTATTTTTCTGGAGATTTAGCTTAGTTGCATAAGCCCCTGGCTGGCAAGTGAGAGGTCGTGAGTTCAATCCCTGGTACCAAAAAAAAAAAAAAAGAAGTATTTCTTTAAAAGTCTTTAACTGCTCAAAAGGAAAAAACAACTGGGATGAGGGAAAGGAGAAAACAAAGAAAGGAAAGGAATCATCTGAGCAACTACTTTGAAGGTAACAATATGTAATATATTAACCTTTGTTAGTCTCCTATTATGTTGCATTGAAATTTCATATCATTGTTTTTGGTCTTTTTCATTTTAAAATAAAACTAAATGAATAAAATTTTTAAAAAGTCTTTGAGCAATGCTCTTGAGTTTCTAGGAGCTATTTACAGTTTCATTCGTTATTGAAGATATTTTTAAGCCTTCACTGATATTCTTTAGACCTGGAAGCAATGACAATTCAGGGATAATGAGCAACCCTAGCACCACATATGGCTTCCAAATATCATTTCTCACTAAAAGAAACCAAGATCCTTGGGAAAATAATCAATTTAAGATCTGGAGCATGAATGGTTCCAGATGAGGGCACCATATGCTATTATGCCCCAAAGCAAAGGCTCTATCAAAGACTCGTGAAGTCATGGCAAGGAATTAGAGAAGTCAGCTCAAAGGTGTTCTCCCTAACCTTAAATGGGTCAATTTAACCATTAAAAAAGCTAACAATCATAAGAGATTAAAACACATCAAATATGCAAGAATCCTATCATTCCTTTAATGAAGTTCAGAAACAAACCAGTGATTATCTGTGAAGGTTGCAAGGATATCAGTTCTCAATAGGCTGTCAAATTAATAATAATTTTAAAAATCTTATTCTTTCTTCTCTGTTTAAACTGTACCTCATGGAAGATGAGGAAAATTAATTCATTTTCTTTCTATTGCTATAACAAAATATGAGAGGCTGAATACTTTATAAAGAAAAGAGGTTTACATAGCTTATAGTTTAGAGGCTGGAAGTTGAAGATGAGGTGGGACCCCACTGGCTCAGCCTCTGGTGAAGACCTCATGGCAGATGGTATCACAATGGTAGGAGAACACACAGAAGAGACCATGTGGTAAGACAGGAAGTCAGAGCTACTCAGGGACCATGCATACTTTTTTTTATGATGGCTCATTCTCATGGAAACTAACCAGGGTCGCATGAGAACTATATGAATCCCTTCCAAGGACAGTACCTCCAGTGACCTAGTTACTTACTGCTAGGCCTCAGTGCTTAAGGTTTCCACTAAGACCACGCCTCCCATATTAAGAACCACACTTCCAACACATGAATCCCCGGGGACATGCTCAAACCATCTCCAACCATAGCAGAAGGGACACCGAGTAGCTGATATGGAAAATTCCTTTTTTATAGGAGGGTCATAGGTAGTAAATTTTAAAAAATGACAGAATTAGAAAATTACCACTTTCAAATCTCTATTGAATCAATGCATGTAGGAAAAGAACACCAGTGGCTGTTAAACCATTGAGGTGAGTAGGGCTCTTGTGAGTAGGGCAAGAGGTGAATAGGGCTCTTTATTACAGATGAATCAGGCCAACAACATTTAGTCAAGGTAACTCACTAAATAAGGAAAGATCAGACAATGTATTTTGTCTGGTATGATTCAGTAGGAATGCACATCAAGCCACCTCTAGGGGGCGTCTCAACAAAAAGGAACCTAAATCTAACCATGACTCGAGCTCTAACTTCCTGTTTAGAAGAAAGAGGATAGAGAAACATGCTAAATGATACCAGGAGAACGTGATCAGCTCAATCTGTGTGGAAATTTCTACAGGACAGATGACCCAGTTTCTCTTGACAAATGAATGGCATAAAAATGGGGTGAGAGTGGGAGAATGTAAGAAACTTGAAAGAATGCCGTGTTAGCTCGGGCTGCCGTAACAAAGAACAGTTTTTATTTCTGACAATTCCGGAGGCTGAAAAATCTAAGATCAGGGCATCTGTGAGGTCTGGGCTGGTAAGGGTTCCCTTCCTAGTTTGCAGACTGTCACCTCCTGGAATGAGCTCCCGTGGCCTTCTTCACCTATGCTCGTGAAGAGAGTAAGATTGCCCTCTCTTTCTTGTGGCACCCCACAACCCCTCTTCCTCTTCTTACAAGGCCACCAATCCTACAGGGTTAGGGTCCCACCTTCATGACCTCACTGAACCTTAATAAGATCTCCGGAAGTCACACTGGGGGTTAGTGCTTTGACATATAAATTTGGTGGGAACACAATTCAGTCCATAGTACATATCTGCTAATGCCATGTGTGGAATCTTTGTTTGAATCCTGACTGCAGGAAACCAACTGTAAAAATCCACTTATGGAACAGTCAGGGAAATTTTAACATCACTTGTTGGTTACTAGAAATATCGAGGAGTCATTCATTTTGTTTTTTTAATTTTTTTGTTTTTGGGGGTACCTAGAATCGAACTCAGGACCTCACATTTGCCAGGCAGGGCTGCGCCACTGAGCTGTACCCCCAGCCCCCAAGGAATCATTAATTTTTGTAGATGTGATAAAGATATTGTGGGTTTAAAAAAATTTCCTCAGAGATACATATAGAAATATTTGCCTTTGATTTTTTTTCCCCAAGTCCATTTTATTTCAAGGAGAAAAAGAAAAATGAAGAAAAAAAAAAAGAAATATTTGCCTTTGAAATTATGTAGTCTTAGATTTGTTTAAAAATAACAGGTATGAAGGATGGGGAAGAGGGTAGACAAAAGAAGATCGTACATATGTAAGTACTGAAACTGGGTCATGGGTCTTCATTATTCTCTCTACTTTTGTGTATCTTTGACATCTTTTATAATAATAAAAAAACATTTTTTTTTTTTTTTTGCGGCACCGGGGATTGAACTCATGACCTTGCGCTTGCCAGGCAGGCACTTAGACCGCTGAGCTAGATCCCCAGCCCTAAAAAAACATTTTTAATACAAGAGAAAAAGAGGAAGACTCAAGAAACATATCAACCATATACAATGTATAGGTCTTGTTAAATTCTGATTAGAACACACCAACTGATATAAAGACATCTTTACACAATTGGAGCAAATCGACCACAGAATATGTTAGACAATATTCCAAGTTACTGTTGACTTTGTTGGGGACAGTTGTGTGGATTTTTGTTTTGTTCTTGTGGTCCTTGTTTATTGGAGACACAGACTAATATTTTAAAGCATTTAGGTAATCTTTGCTTTATAATATCCCCCCACAAAAACTCAAAGCAAAGCCCATAAGGAAGATGGATGAAAAATGATAGACAGAATGCTGTTAATTGTGAAAACTGGTTAATGAGAAAGGGAAGTCATTACATTATCATTGGAAATTGTCTATCAGAAATCA
>RJWT010014038.1:0-21358 GCA_004365215.1 Cuniculus paca
GGCTCAATGTATATTTATAATTCACATTTCATAATCTATTTTTTAAATACATGAGTATCAGCAAATCAATATTTTTCTATCGTCAGTCAAGTACTATTTCAAAATATGCTTTCTGAACTTTATGAGTAATGCCATGTTCAGTACCAAAAATTTAGAGAATATAGAAAACCACAAAGGGGAATATAGAAAACCCAAAACAAGTGTTAATTTCAAAAGTTAGGGTTAGATTACATTGTCAGCCAGCAGTTGTATCTATACATGACCGTACATTTTTTGATGCATTTGTTGAATTAAATAATCCACAAACTATTTTTAGTAGGTAATACAAATTAAGAAAGTAATTATATTGTAAATCTCTCTGAAAGTGTTACTTGCTAGAAGAATATAGAATCTTTGCATTTAGCTCCCACAAAGAGTGCACTGTAGGAACCCTGATAGCTGTAAGTGGATGATGGGGTGACTGCATTTAGAATAGTAAAGATGCTTAGGGTGTGTGAAAACATCTCCCACTTTACATCAGAATTCAGTCACTGGTGGGGCAGAAAGCATGCTCACCTCCTCGTTCTCGATTTTGAGTGTGGCCAATCGGGACTGCAGCTGTTGGTACCTGAGCATGAGCTCCGCTTGGACTGGCTGCTGGGCACTGACCTGACACACCTGTTGGAGAATCAGAAAGAACTGCAGTTACAACAGGGCAGAGCCAACCAGCCTCCAAGCCACAGGTCTCCTCTGTCCATGCCGAATGAGTCACGCTGGTCCTGAGATTCCCATACATCTTTGCTTACTGCAGCTGCTTTTCAATGGGGATGTGGACTTAAGTGGCAAGCACAGAATGCAGCTGCTTGGCCTTCTTCCTGGAGGACAGTAGCTTCAGGAAGCATTGTTATGAGAACAGGCAGCTCCTGAGACAGAGCAGTGATGCTGGTCTCTTAGGTGACATCGTAATGGCCTTTGGGCAGAGGGCAGAGTGCAAATGATGGTCCAAGAGGACTATGCAGGCAGAAGGAAAGAGGCAGCAGGGCTCGCTGGTTAGGGTGTGGGCTCTAGAGTCAGCCAACTGTGGTTGAATTCCAGCTCTACCATCTACTAGCCAGGTGACTATCATAAGCCCTAAAATTTATTTCCTCATTTGTAAAATGCGGTTAAGATTTCCTAAGGTTGTGAGAATAACATGAAACATTATATATCAAACATTATATATCATTATATATCACTCTGAGCATGTCTGGCACACAGTAAAAATTCAGAAAATGTGAATGACTACTTTTATCAATTTTCAACCATGGTTTTAATTAGCCAGCATCAGCCAAATTGTATGATTCATTATCAATTTAAAGAGGATGTGTACCAGCTCCCCATGAGGACGTTATCATTATGTACTGCAAACATGTACTAACAAAAAATAAAAATTGAACAAAAAAAGCAGCAATCGAAATTAGGCTTTGGTAGAAGATATTTTGGTCATGATTTCAACTAGGGATAAGATTAAACCATTTTCCAAATTGTACCAGAAACAATTTTTTTCTCATTTTCCTTGACATAGAAATGATCTTGGCTCCCATTAGTGTGGTTTCAAAGCATCATAGAGACTACCATTTTCTGGCAAAACTGGTCATAAGGACAACAGATATGCTTCATTAAAATAATAACAATAAAGATGACAATAGTGATAACCATGAAAATGCAACTAAAGTCACCTGCTTGTGATATTTTATCATTCTGTGTTTAACATATCCACGTGGAAAAAATTAAAACAGCAACCATTTGGTTTTGGAGGGATAATACTGGGTGGAATAAGCTACTCATTTTGTTTGTTGAAATTCTCGCTTCATTGACATAAACACTGCAGATTCTGTCTCCTTTATCTGAAGTGCTTGAGACCAGAAGTATCTAAGTATTGACGTTCTTTGGATTTGGGAAAATTTACGTAGTCTTTATCAGTTAAGTGTCACTGCTCTGAAAATCCTGAATACAAAATGTTCCAAAATCTGGAAACTTCCAGATTTTTGGGCTTGGGATATGTGATCTGTACTTACTATTTATAGGAAACTAATTTATCAAACAAAAATGAATAGAAATAGAGCTAACACACATATCCTACACGTCTTAATACTTTGTGCTTCAGAAAAATACATTAGTCTTTCATGAATATTATAATTTTATCTACTTTTAATAATAGACTATCATCCCAATAAGCTAAAACTGAGCTTTTTTTGTGGGAGTTTTATTTTACATAGTTTAGACATTAAGTGCCATATAAATGCTCCATTATTTGATTTTTCTTATTTTCCCCTGCCCACAGACAATAGTATAAACAACTATAATTCATGATTATCTCAAATATTTGTTTTTGTAAAATAGGATAGAGAGCTAAATTAATATAAAGAATGTAAGACACTGTATATAATATCCGATGCTCATTTTGCCACTTTGGAACCAACTTGAGTCTTAAAATATATTTTGCACGTTTTCCCCCTATTTTCTTGCCATTTACAATATATTTCAGTGTAGAGATCTTCAAGTAAGGGTTATAAGGAGTCTTCAGAAAGATTCTACTGGGTCATCAAAATGTTTTTTTTTTTTAATTCAAATTTGAATGTTTTGAGGGAGAAGATCTTGCCAATTGTTCTGGAATGAGTTAGCCAAATTAACACCTTTTTCTGTTTGCCATTTAAGTGTGTTTGATCTTTGTCTTAAAAGGTGGAAGTGGCTGATTTTAGCATAGTATTATGCTGAGACCAGGTACAAGGGTAGAAAAGAGAAAACAACTGGGAATTCTTACAAGTGTTGAGTTATAACCAGTGAGGAGAAACATAAATGAAGAGACAATACATCAATTTAAAAATCATCAGTTTCTGACCTCATCACCCATGTGAGACTGAAATTCAAATTTCATTGGTGGGCAGAATGCAGCAGGGTACATCTCCATGAATCTCTGCTTGTCACTCCTTGGTTCTAAATTGTCAACTGCATTCTCAATAATGTCTAGGCCTTCATGTCTGGAGGTTTCCAGGTTATACTCCGCAGAGAGATATGTTCTTAGGGCTCTGTTCAGGCTTGCATGGTAGCCAAGATCACAGCACTTAAAAAACAGAAGAGCACAACATAAAAGATTAGCTATAAGACTCTTAGAAGAAAACAGATTAACCTTATGACACTGGATTAGACACCAACTCCTTGGATGTGACATCAAAAGCACAGGCAACCAAAGGGTGAAAAAAAACCCAAATAAATTTGATTTAATTAAAACTGTTAACTTTCGTGCTTTAAAAGACACTACAAAGAAGTTGAAGACAACCTACAGAATGAGAAACTGTCTTTTTCAAATCATATATCTGATGAGGAACTTGTATTCAGAGCGTATGAGGAACTCTTATTAAGTCAACAATACAAAGACAAATGGCCCAGTTAAAAAGGGGGCAATGGCTCAAAATAGACATTTATCCAAATAAAAAGACATAAGTGAACAAGCACATGAAAAGACATTTAGCATTAGCAGTCATCAGGGAAGAGCAAATCAAACTCATGATTAGAGACCACTGTACACTCATTAGGATGGCTACAGTGAAAAATACAGGTAATAATAAATGTTGGAGAGAATATGGAGAAACTGAAACCCTCATATACTGCTGGTGGGGTATAAAATGGTTATAATCTCTTTGGCAGAGTCTGGTAGTTCTCCAAAAGGTTAAACATACTGTCACCATATGACTCAGGAAAGCTACTTCTAGGTAGAGAGAACTGAAAACATTTCCTATACGAGAACTTGCACGTTGAGTGTTTACAGCAGATTTATTCATAATAGCTCAAAAGATAAAACAATCTAAATGTCTACCAGCAAACGAACAGGTAAATAAAAATGTGGTATAACCATGCAATAGAATATTATTTAGCCACAAAAGGAACGAGGTACCTTGAAAACTTAATGCTATGTGAAAGAAGCTCATTATAAATAATCATATATTGTATGAGTTCGCTTATATGACATGTACAGAATAGGCAAACTCTATAACAACAAAGAATAGATTAGTGGTTGCCTAGGGCTGGGAGAGAATGGAAGAATGGGGAGGGGGTTATGGAGAAGGTGTGTAGGATTTCTTTTTGGGGTAATGTAAATGTTCTCAAATTGATAATAGTGATGGTACACAACTCTGTGGCTATACTAAATGCTAACTATAGACTTTTAATGGGTGAATTGTATGGTATGTGGATTATAGCTGGAAAAGAAGCTGTTAAAAATTTAAAAAGCAAAGCAAATACTCAAAAATACTATTCAAGTTGCATTTATGCAAAATGTGATTGTTACAATAATTCAAATCCTTCCAGGTTGCAAACATACAACTGAAATCTTTCGCATTTTTATATTTTATTGAAGACTCAAGAATAATCTGTACTCTCAAAAGTAGAAGAACAGGTTTGAATCTGTCAAAATCGTCCTAGAATGCTTTCCTTCTGGTCCCCAGAATAAAATCCTTGAATAAGAAATAATTACTGAAGTCCTTTTATTGTAAATAGCACTGTGTTTACCATTCCATGAAATAAAATAGCTTTGAGATTTCTTGAGTCTCCATTACTTTTAATTTGTATGTATATTCTTTTCATGTTGCATTTTAAGCAAATATAGATTTAAAAGGAGTATACAGCTTTGGAAATGAGTTATAAATTATTGACAGAATTTTAAATTTGAACATAAAAGAAGTATAAATCCTTTAAAGAGAAAACAAGTGGTCTTAAATGGACAAAACCAGGTCATCTCCATGTCATTCTAATGAAGTTCAATGAATTCAATTCAACTCATTAATTGGCTCAGTACCAGGGAATATGGTAGGCTCCAGGCACATTATGACTGGAACACAGTAAAATACTTTCATCCTCCAGGAAATTGAATATAAGCTGCTCATTAATTTGCTTCTAAAATACTAGCAGAGGGCACACAAGGGATGCAGCCTTTGCACCGAGGGTGTACCCACCTGGGTGGGAACAACCAGGCCTGTGGAGGTACAGGTGCAGTCCAAGACTTGTTCTTAGAAATACCAAATGCCAACCTATCCTTTACCCTCTGATTTCAAATCATTAAATTTGGGAGTATGATGTAAATATATCTAGAGTCTTGCTGTTAAAATCTGGTCTGTAGATCTGTAGTTAGCAGCAACAGCAGCACAGGCAATTGTTAGAAAAGCAGTCTTGGTCTCTGTCCCTGACCTGTGAATTCAGAATCAGGACTTCAAAAGGATCCACAAGGGGAATCATCTGTACACTGAAAGTCTGAGATGCACTGCCCTAAAAATGAAAGGGCCTTGAAACCCTGTCTTTCAGGGGTGCTATTTCCCTAAGCAGGCAAGAGGACTTGGTTAAAGATTACTTGCTTAAAAAAAATCAGTATGCAGCTATGACATCACAATGACAAATAGAAGCAAAATACAATTGTGAAATGCAGTGATTGGTCTCACCATCAACAACTTCCAGTGATATCAGCTGCACTGAAATATAGAGAATGATTCATTTTGAGTTAATTTAGAAATTCTAGTCACAAATGAACAAAGCCCTCTTTCATTCCTGTTGCTCCTCACAATTCATAATGGTTCTGTGTAGCAGTTTTGCACACATCAGAGGGACTGAAAAATTATTGTATCTTTCCATAACATTGTATTTTACGAAACACCAATTCATAAAGGAAACAACCTCATTTCTTTGAGATGCACCAGTGCTTAAGAACATCCTACTATTCCAAAAGAAGATGGATTCTACTTGATTAGAAGTAAGCAGATGAGAAAAGCTGCTTTATTTCATGAGTATTGATTCCCAATGGGACCAGATAAGTATGTGAAGTTAAGCAGAAAGAAAAACCTATTTTTTTCCCATAAAACTCCATTCTCTTATAACTTGAAGACAGAAAAAGAGGAATAATAAAAATAAGGAAATATAACCACACTACCAATTAACTTGAAGTGTTGAAAAATGTCTACTAAGTTTTCATTATTCCCAGATGCATAATACTCCACTCCACAGACACCTAAACTGGCATCCTGGGAGTAGAAATGCCAAGCTTGCGAAAGCATTGGGGCCTGTTTCCATACGCTATGCAGCAGGTGGGTGCTGGCAGTCTGTACCCAGTGAAAGGCCTGATTTCCTAACGGGCTAGCAGGAGCTTACACCTTTACTTAGTACCCTATTTAGCATCTGGCCCAGGTGTCTTCTGGACATGCACTGCTATACTTAGGAGGTGTCTATGATGAACTTGGATGGGCAGTTTCTTTCTCTGGCTCCTGGGGTGCTCATCAGTCTGTAAGGTCACTTACTTGCCATGCTTTTATTAATTCTGATATGCAGCATTTCCACACTCTAGGTTATTCAAGCATCTTGAACTTTAAAAGAAGCAAAAAAATGGAGAGCATTTTTTTCTTCAATTTCCCTGAAGATAGCAAGGCTGGTCATGGAATCATATGTTCCCCCTGCTCCCAAACTAGAAGTTGAAATGACACTGAATATACTAAGATGCAAGATACTTGGTTTAAAAGGTCTAGAGTCATTCTATGGAGCTTATGAATTATTAATGATAGGAAAGGCCAGCTTTTGCACAAAGAGTTGGGTTATAACCCAAGTATATTTAATGATGAAAATACATAAGAAACCAATAAAATATTTCATGCAAACAAAGCAGTATTATTCTGATGACTAAAAAAACCGAGTTAATACATAAAAATTACAGATCAAAATCGGGGGAAAAGACTGCAGAAGGGTGTTTTTTTGTTTTTAATATACCCAAATGGCTGCCAAGTTAGAGCTCATTAGACTAAATCATCACAGTAGGCTAATTTCCTTAGGCAAAAGGCTTGCAAAAAGAATCAAAATGAAGATGAAATCCAAGTACCAAGGGCTGTGATAAATACTTCACCTGCTTCAAACAGAGAGATGGCTGAAGATTATGTGGTGAGTACCACGTCAGGTGTAACTGGACCACAGCTCTTCACAGGGAAGCCTTTTCTTTTTCTTCTTGCATTAACTCCATGATCTAAGATGCCCTAGTGAGGCTGAAGCTTCCTATCAAGATGGGAGTTACCACAATAGAAATGCACAGGAAAGAAATCTGCCATTCAATTTTGCAGAACAGTAATAGTCAATGTCACAGAAGGCAGCCCCAAGCTCCTGTGTGACTCCAGAATTAAGCAGCAGTTATGAGGATGGAAAGGGGAGGGAAGATGTTACTTGTTCTGCAGAAATATTCTACATTCACTTCTGTACTCTAGTCTTTGTCTGAGAGATCTGTGTGATTTTTTTTTTCCAGAGTTTTATCTGGTTTTATAAGCTTGGTTTTGACCATTCCAAAACTATGAATATTTGAGAAAGTCTCTTATTTTTACTTTTTATAGTATAACCCAAGCAAACTGGGAATTTTAAAAAAACAGACAGCTTCCCCAGCACCATGAGCAGCTTTCAAAGGTCCAGAAGAAGGTAAATTGAAAACTTTCGCATAGTAGTTCAGTGAAGAAAGTGAAATTCTTCTGAATAAGTCTCTCTTTGTCCTTCACTGTTTGTCTTGCTAACCTAGAAACTATAAACTCTAGGAACTACAAACACATTTAGTGAGAGACAAGTATCTCACAGGACTGAACTGGTTGTTTAAACTCCTACAGGCACTTTTAATATACCTGTTTTCATGTCTGGGTTGCAGATGGTCCATAGAGAGCTGGCAATTCAATTTTTGCTGTTACTTTAACAACTACAGATAAACATTAGCAAAACTTGTTTTGAGTTTTGAGTAATGAAAAGATCAACATAGTACATCTGCATGATAGGAATAGATACAAAGCAGGAAACACAGAAATGTTGTTGCATGTGTCTGAGTCAATGAATGTGCTGACATTTATTGCCTGGTGCATCTCCCACCCATCAGAATGGCTTTTCTCAGACAAAGTTCTACAACCATCCTGAGTCAAACCAACAAACAGTAAAGAGAACAAACAAAGGGAGCCCAAGTGTACACAGACCATACCATAATGTTATGGAGAAATTAAAGGATCAGAGGAATACAGTGTTGAAGGAAAAGGGCATTGCTCTTTTATATAAAGCAGCTTAGGTAGAACATGAATGAGAAGATGGAATTAAGTCTTGCACAGCTCTAGAAGACAGTGTTCTAGGCAAAGAGCACAAAGACCCAAAGCATCGAAAATCTTGGCAGTGACGTGGAACAGAAAGAAAGTTGGTATACCTGAGACATGCCCACTATGGGTAGAGTTGTGGGAGCTGGCAGTGAGGGGCAGGTCAGCACATGTTCATAGAGGGTCTTAGTGAATAGTTCAAATTTAATTCTAAGGACAATGAGAGGTCTTTGGAGAACTTGAAACATAGACTGTCATGTCTAATTTCTATTTTTTTAAGACTAGATGCTTGGGAAGAAAATGGTTTGTTGAAAGGTATGAGCAAAAGAAATTGGGGACATCTTAGGAAGGTATTGCAATGCAGGTAAGAGATAAGGCTTTGTCTAGGAGACAGAATGCAGGTAGTGAGAAGTGAAGGTTTGGGACATTTAGAGAGGTAGAAATGACAGGATTTCTGATGCATTTATATGTGGGGAGTGACAGAAATGGGGTTTGGCTCGTGCAGTTGGGTGGAAAGTGATGCCATGTTCTGAGGCATGAAAGATGGTAGGAAGAAAGTTATGTGTGTGGAAGGTGATAATAGTAAGGGTAAATGGATATAAAAAGTTGTGTTTCAGGAGTTCGACACATACAAGAGGCCTATTAGATATCTAGCAAGAGATGTCCAGTAGACAGTTGGATATAAAATCTGAAGCTATGAACATGACAAGGCTGGTAATAAAAATGTAGGACCCAAGGGACAAAGCAAAGGAACAAAGCAAAAGACAGAAGGTCAAAGATGATCCTTTAGGACACTTCCGACATTCCAAGAAAGACAAACAAGTACTGACTAGGGAAAGAGAACAATTTGTGCTGCACGAGGTAAATAGGCAGGCAGTTTCCTTTAAGCAAAGGCCATGGCAACTCCACTGGAAGGAACTTAAAATGCCAATGACATATTATAGAAATGATCCCTGAAAGTATAGCCACTGTTGATTTCCTGTTGTCCTGTTTTGAAGTCCTGTGTTGCTTCCATTGTTCTGATTTGCTTTGTTGTTTTGTATTGTTTTGTTTTATTCTCTTTAAAATAAAAAAAATAAAATGCTAATGATTTCAATCATCCAACTCACTTCAGTTTTTAAATACTCCTTCTATCACAACAGATAAAACCTACCTAAATTAGTTTACACAATCACTATAATATCCTAACCCATTTAACATGATCTCTGTATAATCTTCCTAATAAGACTTCAGGTCTAATGGGGAATACAGTATTACAAGTTGGCAGGTTTTCTTGCATAAATCTTAATACCACTGTATATAAGGAAAAGTCAAACTAATTAAGAAAATTCTGAACCCTGAATAAGTTGTTTTTTAATTAAATGCATGTCCCAGGAGACAAAAAGACAAGGCTAAAAGCTTTAGCATAGCTGATTAGTCAGAAATGATAAAGACAGCATGGGATATATGATGCAATCTAATTTCAATCTAATTCTGCATAAATGGTCAATAAAACACGTGTGACAGATATCCCTATAAAGAAACTGGCTAGAGTAGGGGATTATTCCCTGGCAACATTCCATAACAGTAACAAAGATTTATCCTTCAAGCTCCAAAGTGACCTGCAAATTTTCATAGGCAGAAATTTGAGACCATGAAGCTGTACTGGGTGACAAATACTTTATTATTACTTGGCAGGTGCTCTGCAACAAAGCAACAATAGATTTTATTGTTGAGGACTTTGTTTCTCTGAGTCCATCTTTAAAATGAAGAACTGGACTGGATAAGGCTACATTACCAGCGATGTAATTTTTTTAAATGTATACATAAATTTTATTTTAATTTTTTATTTTATGGAAAAAGGAAAACAAAATTTCATAACAAAATAATAAGAGAAAAACAATAGCTAATACATTGAGTATTGTTATCTTTAAAGTAGTTAATCAGAGTACAAGATTTGCAGTGTTTATTAATCAGAGTACAAGATTTACAGTGTTTATGTTAGTTGTTTTAAGAATTCCACACTTACAGAGTGGTGACTTTGATTTTAGATCAGGGGATTTTAGCATTAAGATTTGTACTTTTTTCTAATAATTTCTCTTAGCAAATCATAGTCATTGGAAACTCACAGCATTCAATTACAAATATTTGTTGCCTATGATTTTTCTTTTAGTTGTATTTATCCTGATTCTTACATGACAAATTATAGATTCTTTTGCACTTAATATTGGGAATAATAATGATCATACATATGAAATCTAATGTTTATAAACAATAATCTATTTTCCTTTACAATTGTATTTTTTTTTTCTTCCCAAACCAACGAAACTTCTTTAGGTCAAAGTATGCAACATACTTCTAGCAATTCATATTTATTCTTTAGAGTGACATAACTGAAATCCTTATTTATTGTGGAATTAACTGTTCCACTTTCAACTTGATTCCAAAAGCTATCCACAAACTAAAATTTATTTAGGATTTCCTTTAGAGACAGAGCAGAAACCCTCTTAACAATCTTTTGTTTAAGTGACACTGTGGCTTCAGTTGGTTCATTCTCTAAAGCAGGGTCAACAAGCTGTGATTTAGCAAAGTTTGACTGCAACACAACCATCTTGTTTTCTTATAATCTATGCTGCTTTTGTACTACAGTTGATAAGTTGTGACAGAGACCATAGGGCTCACAAACCAAATACTATTTCCTGGCTCCCTTCAAAAGTTTATATACTTGCTAAAGTATAGGGACTGATGTCAATATCACTGTGAGCACACTCCCCTAGTAGGTGTTCTCTAATACTCCTGTACATTTCTACTGCAACAATGAATCTGTATGCAATGTTTGTCACACCTACATTTACTTTATTCTTTTTTTGTGGTAATGGAAAGTGAATCAGTGCCTTTGCAGTAAGTTATATCCCTAACCTTGTACACATTTTATGTTAAGACACGGTCTCACAAGTTACCTAGGTGGGACTTGAACTCACTATCCTCCTGCCTTTGACTCCCAAAGTGCTGGGATTACAAGTGTGTGCCACTACACCCAGTGCATTTATATTTACAATAATTACAGTTTAAATATTAAATAAACTGATAAAATAAGCATCAAAGGGCGCTTAAGAATAAATAAAAATGTTACGAATGAAGTAAAGGAGTGACAACTCTATAAGACTGTGAAAACATGGTAAATATACAGAGTATTGTCTCCTTTACATAAAATAACACAAACTAGAAATCATAGATAATACACAATGGAAGTGATTCTATAAAGGAAGACTACTTAGAACTCTGTATAAAAAATCATAATATTATAAGATTGGTAAGTACATGGGTAGGATTTATTGAGATTAAAACATTTAAGATCTACTTTTGCCATTTTTATAACTTCCTATTTTTCTTTTTAAAATGTGAGGTATGCCAAATGCATATAGAAAAAAACAAAACATACACCCTCCCTTCAAAGAGATAAAATGTAACTTAAGCAATAGAGGAATCAGAGTCACATCAGGCTAAGTTTGAAATTTTAGCATCGCTATTGGCGAGTCACATGCCTGCATACAACGTAGAAACATCACCTGTGATGTGTTCTATTGTAAAGTGATTAACTTGAGTTCGTCAAGCCCTTATTTATGGAGCTCACTGTGTAGAAAATACAAAGAGGATAGAGAAACAGAATAGATAAATGACACAACAAGGAGGTAAGCAGACAAATCCAGAAGCTAGAGCTTTCTGAGGAACAATCAGCTGTGAAACATATTTTGGGGTCAGAAATGGAAATAGGGTATGATTATTAGATGAAATGTCTACTGAGATAGAAAGATGGAGAGAATGTAGGTTACAGAGCTGTCTGTAAAGTGTGATGATATATCGTCATTCTGGTCTAAAACTGTGGGGGGCCCACTAGGTTTTGCTAGTGATGACCTCAGATGGTAAGAATGTGCTCATTTTATTTTGGCTGGTAGTATTTTTAGTTTTCTACAATATGCACGCACTGCTTATATAACAAAAGTGAATAGTTTTAAAATATATGTTCTACGAAAACATATATTTGACTTCTTTTTGATAGCAATAAATCCATTCATGATCTATTGCTAGGGAAGAGAAAGCTTTCAACATGAGTAGATGCTAAGGGGAAACTGGAGGTTTATGTAGGGAGATCTCAAATTCGATGACTTTTATGATACTTTCTAATGCTTGATTTAATCAAGATACATTTACTGCCTTTTATGTCATTTCTCATCCAAAATGCTATGCATTAAAGACATCTTGACTTTTTCTCACTGGAGGCATACCAATTCTCATTATTATTAGCTCAGGACAAAATGTCTTGTGTCAGATAAACTTACAGAGCATAAAGGATTCTAAAGTACTTTTGCATAATAATCAACCAGTTTATTTTTCACCAGGAAGGGTCAAGCTTTATGGTTTTTAGGATCAACACTATACATGCAAATTGGATTCCTACAAAATAAACAGTCATTTTGGAACGTACATAGTCACAAGTTGATTGCCTTAAAAGTGAATCAAGGAACAGATCAATTATTTTTACTAAGAGAGTACTAAACTTCAGTTGACTATAACAACAAACTGATTTCATGCCATTTCTTTCAAAATTCATGTTTAAGATATATTATTTGAGAATTATTCACATTTTAAATTTAAGGTTGATCTTTTAAAAGTATGATGTTTTTAAAAATTGACAACCAGATGGGGCCTTTAACTGTTACTTATTTAGATCAGAGTTAAGTAGATCTGGAGGTAAAAAATCTAAATTTTGAAGCCTATCACTTACTGTTATTGTTACCTTAGGCGAGTTATGTAGCTTGGCTAAGCCTCAGTTTTTATTTTTTACATTAGTCATTTTTTAATCTATAAATTAGAGAAAGCAGTTTAGATGAGATTATGCTAAGAAACTTGCCTGTCACATAATAAGAGATCGAAAACTATCCATGACAATAATGGTGAAACGACCATGACATATTGTTTTTGTCATGCATATTTCCAAAAGATTACAGATGTTTCTCTGCGTCTCTCCACAAATCTCCTTAGTTGTCTAAATCTTACTAGATGAAACAACTACTACCCTTCAACATCTCACTCAACGGCACCATCACTAACCTAGGAGTCTTCTGTTAGGACCTTAGTCTGTCTTTGTTTTCATATCCTGTGTTAAATTCCTACTGATTATATCTTCAATATATTTTACATTGTCCTACTTCTCACAGGTCTGTCGCCACCACACCAGTCCAAGCCAGCATCATCTTTAGGCTGGGCAACTGCAAAAAAACAAAGGAACAGACAAACAAACCCTCTTGCTATAGCTCTCTGTGTTCATGCCTGACAGCCAGTCTGACTTCTACTCAGTCTTTACTATGTAAATCAGGCAATGCCACGTCCCCGCTCAAAACCCCTCAATGGTTTCCTATCACACCTTGAACAAATCCAAACCCACTTACTGTCCAAAAGACCCTAAGTGATCGGTGTTCTGCTGACTTCCTCTCCCAGCCCTTCCCTCCTTACTCACTCAGCTCCAGCCAGACTGGTCTTTGGTATGTGGTGAACAAGGTGAGCTTGCAGAACACTCCTCTGCCTGGGGAATGCTCCACTGCCTGGCCAATGCACCTCTACCTTCTGGGAACGGACCCCATCTGTGGGGACAGCCCCTCCCTGCAGGGAACACACCTCTGCCTGCAGAGCATGCCTCTGCTTCCGCAGCTTTCACTCTGCTAATCCTCCCACACATGGGTTCCTTCCCCAGGCCATGCAGTTCCCCTGCTGATGTCTTTGATCAAATCCCTTGATCACCTGTCAGAAGCACACCACCACAGGTCTTTCATGTTTTTCTTCATGGCACTGTCACTTACTTTACATATGTGCACATATGTGTATGCATGTAAATTTGTTTATAGTACATTTCCCAACACACACATAAATTCCATGACAGTGAGGACTTTGTTTTGGTCATTGTTGGATCCTCATTGTCAAGAAAGAAAAAAAACAAAACAAAACAATAAAAGAAGGATAAAATGGAATCAAAGCTTTGTAAACAAGGAGGGCAAGAGGAGATGGAGTGAGGGGAGGGTATTGGGAAAAAAAAGAGGAATCAGGGTGTATTACGTACAGGTACAACTTCCCTATGATGAATGTGATAATTATGTGTATCTAAATTGTACCAAAAAACTTAATTAAAAATAAAGGAAAATGGAAAAGACAAAGAATAGTGTTTCAGAAACAGATAGACGGGTCAGTCGGATAGAAGAGAGGATGTAACAGAACAGAGAACACAGATATTAACCCCAGGCACATTCAGCTATCTGATCTTTGATAAAGGGGCCAAAAACAAGCTGGAGGAGACAGCTTCTTTAACAAGGTGCTGTGAAAACTGAATAACCACGTAACAAACAATGAATATAGACCTTATCCCTCACCTGACTAAAAAACTCAAAATAGATTGAAGATTTAGACATTAAAACAGAAACAATGACTCTGTGGAAGATAAAATAGGTAAAACTCTTGAAGATGTAGGCAAAGACAAAGACTTTCTGAATGGAATCTCAATTGCACAAGAAATAACTTCAACAATCAATAAATAGGACTGTATCAAATTAAAAAGTTTTTGCACAGCAAAGGAAACAACTAATAGAATGAAGAGACAACCTAGAGAATAGGAAAAAAAATTTTGCCAGATGTTTTTCAGATAGAGGACTAATATCTAGAATATATAAAAAGCTCAAAAAATTATACTTCCCAAAGTAAAAGGCCCAACAAAAAATGAGCAAGTGAAATGAATAGGCACTTCTCATAAGTACGAATGACCAAAAAGTAAATAAAAAAATGTTCAGCATCTTTGGCCATGAAAGAAGTACAAATCAAAACAACACAGAAAGTCTATCCTACCTTAGAAAGAATGGTTATCACCACAAACTCAAAATACAAGAAATGCTGGAGAGGCTGTGGGGAAAAAGGGACCTTGCTACAGTGTTGATGGAAATGTAAAGTACTACAGCCAATATGGAAATCAATGTAGAGAGCCCTCGAAAAATTAAAAACAGATATTCCATTCGAGCCAGTTACACTTATTCTGGGTATCTTCCCAGAAGATTTAAAGATATCATATTACAGTGACACATGCAAACCCATGTTTACAGTAGCACAACTCACAATAGCTAAATCTTGGAAGTAGCCTATATGTCCATCAACAGATGAATACAAAATGAAAATGTGACATTTATACACAATGGAGTACTCAGTCATAAAGAAGAATAAGTTTGAGTCATATGTAGAAAAATGGATGCACCTTAAAACCATAATATTAAGGAAAATAAATCAGACATAGAAGGTTAAATATTGTATTGTTTCTCTTATAAGACATGGGAAATAGGGTGGTAGACCTTTCACAGATGGAGGGATAAGTGAAAAAGACTAAGATGTGATAAATATATGTACCTACTTCCCACAATGAATGTATTCATTATGTATTGCAAACTTGTGCTGATAAAAAAAACAGTGTTTGACAACTTGTAGGTATTAAAGAAATACTTTTAACACATGGAGTTTTCCTCATGCAAAAACTGGATGATCCAACTACTCCAAGCACTACTTAAGTTCTAAATCAAAACAAGTACATACAGAAGTTACACAGAACTAATTCTTTTAATTTCCTTTATGGTTTATAGAGGCCTTATAAATCTGGGTTTAAAAACAGCAGTCATAAACTTTTTATTTTATTCAGGAAACTTAGTAGAATATTTTATTCAGGAACTCTACTAGCAGTCTTACAGAAAAACTTATTTCACCACAGTGCTAGAAGAAATGAGTATAAAAACAGCAACAAAAGTTTCTGCATTTACAACAATCTCTTGATAGTGACTAGGCTGAAATACTTGTAATCAATGAAAACACAAAAAAAGTTTTCCCTGGTTTTATTACTGCATGGTCTGTACAAAGAAATTGTTCTATGAGCTAAACTTGTTTTGAGGCTAAAAGGAAACAACACACCAAAGAGGGTCAGTGAGCTGAAATAATTCCCTCTCTCAATTCTTTCATTAAGTGAAAGTTCCAAACTAGCTCTAATTTAAACAGTTAAATATTTGAGGCTTAGATTTACCATAAAACTAAATTTGCTTTAACCTACTGTATGTTTAATTACAGCTACTATGAGTCATAAAATACAATTTTACAGTATCCTAAAACTGTTGGATCCAATAATACAAAGCAGAATACAAATAAATTGATAGCAGGTAACTCTCAGAATTTGTACCCCTTTATCTGTGCTTTTCTTGTGGCACTTAGTGCTTTTTAGTAAGCACTGGTAAATGTAATTGTGGATATATATTTGGAGAATTCTAAATGCATGCAATTATTGCTTTTTATATCATATCCTAGCAAAAAAGGAGAGACTCAGATAAATCTATAAAGTGGTCGATGTGGACTCTATCTTGCTTTCCTGTATTTATTAGAACCGTAACAGAGCTATCATTTGTACAAACATTGCTTAGCACCTGTCTTTCTTCTTCTACACTTGAAATTCCAGAGTAAGGATTGAATGCGGCTTCACAGAAACTTAACGTTTCCCAAAAGTGAGGTCCAATAAACATATTTTGAAACAATGAATTCAGGGCTGCGCCACGCCATAATTTGAAAATGAGCACGTCACCTTTCTGGGTGAGTTTACCAGGCATTTACATCTTCCCAGAACCCAACAATTTGCTTTTCACTGATTTTAAGGGACACATGTTATCACAGGCATCTTACAATTCACAATGGGTGCCAATCTTTTGTCTTGCTTGCGATACACTGAGTGAGGAGGAATTATCTTGGCCCACTTATAAAATATATAATATAGTTAAAATTACATAAGTAAGAAAACTTCCTTTATTTTAAAATATATTTTAATTATGACAGCATTTCTAGCACTAGTGATGTTGTACGTGCAATTATAACAATATCATGAGCAATGGTTTGACATATTTTTGTACCATTATTTTAAGTTGACATATTTTTGTATTACTATTTCAAGTTCTTAAATCATTTTACAAAATAATACAAACCCAAGTTTAATGATTAAATAAGAAAACGTACATATCTGCCTAATAACAATAAACACCCATCTTCACAGGTGCACACTCATGCAGGTAAAATACTACTAGATTACTATTACGGGCAACTGCTGTGTTCTGCTTGCCAAACTCACACAAGCACATGTGACGTCTGATACATGCTGGGCAGTGGGTGGAAGGCAGAGGCAGCACTGATCTGCATTCTTCCCTGCAGAGCATTCTGTTGCCATGTATACAGTCCATGTGTGAGCACAGGAAATCAACTCATGAAAAATACTGCTAAAAGCCCTAACAACAAATTATTAAAAGTTGACGATCCTGCAGCACCACAAAACTAGCTATCCAGTGTAGCAAGCAGCCCACAGGCTATGGACTGAACGTTTGGTCTAAGTACTACGTCCAGTTGAATTGGAAGTATTTTTTTTCCCCGAATATTACATAAAATAACATTTTAGTAAATGATGGTAATTTCCAATTAGTGAACTATAGTTATTGTTACTTCCCTCTTAATATAGAAAATACAAAAACTTTAAGTACTTACATCAATTAAATCTGAAAGATCATGAATATAATACTTGAAAACCGAGGCATTCGTGGCTTCAAGAGTTAGGAGATACTCATTCCGTGCCTTGATGGATTTTAGCTTATTTTCTGAATACTTAGCTTGTCTCTGCAAATGAAGAAGAGCCAGCATTGGCAAAGATAGTAAAATCATTTAAAAATAAAGACAGAAACATACATGAATTTTTATTAATCCAAGTAATGTACTCCACATATACAAATGACCCTTGAAGTGCTCTGTGAAAAGTACATTTGAAACTGATTTAAATAACAAACTAAAATTACCCAGCTATGGAGAATAATAACAATGTAGTTGGGCTTCAGGCCCATTTACAATGAAAGCTCTTTGTTAATATTCAAGTTCTCCACATTTGCACTGAATATTTGGCATTCACCACTAAATGATGGCCAGCTGTTACTACAGGATTTTCATGTGTCTTAAGCATTTTTCATTCCCATAGGAGGAAGTGCATGTCTTTTCATAATAATTTACAATGTATGTCTCTCAGCTATTGCATATGTTCTTAGTACTCTACCATCTCCTCAGATGAGGACCAGAAAGGTTTTTTGATATATTTTTACTTACCTTTTCTTTCATTTTTTCAATTTTCTTTACAGAGCTTCTTCGTTGATGTCTCTCTTCTAGTCTAATATGGAAGACTGGATCCCCAGATCTTCCAATTTGCTTTTCCTCTTGTTTCTCAGCCTCCTTCAGCTTGCTCTCTGCGCTGATGCTCTCCGCATGATACATATGGTATGTTTTCATCACCTGTGACAAAGTGATCCACATTGTTAAAAGATGTCTGCCTGTAACTTACACAGTGAAGAGGAACCATTATATGATATGTGTGTTAAAAATACCACCCTCCAACTGGCAAAGGAAAGTCAGACAGTGGGTAAAAGAGATGAATTATGGCCTACTGCTTCTACATAAACCAAACAAATATGTAAATTTACCTGCCAGGAAAAGGCACTTAGGGGATAGGCATTGATGAAAAAATGATTTACTGAATCCTATGCATACTTTTCAAAGTACTTAAAAAGTTCTCTTAAGCTTAAAAGTATATCTATAATATCTCATGTACATTATCAATTTGCAGTCTAAACCATTTACTCATGGATAAGTGTTAGCCCAACTGAAATTCCAAATGAATAGAGTTCTTATTAAAGGAAATTTATTGCACAAAAGCTACTTGTCAAAGTACTAAATGTAAATATTAAGGTTTACACGTAGTTTTAGTTTTTTAAAAATTGTTTTTCTTACCACAAAGTAATACTTTATATCCAAGTAGAAAACAAACGACATAAAAAGACAGTAAAGAAAATGAAAAATAGCACCACTGTTAAGATTTGGTATATACTTTTCCAATCTTCTTCCTATGAAAGTACACAACACACACACACACACACACACACACACACTCTTCATTGTCTACAATGCCATATATCATTTCTACTTTTAAAAAAAAACTAGTATCATCGTAGGTACACAATTTTAACGACCTTTTTCACTTAATATATAAGAACAATTTCCTGTATCACTAAATATTTCCATAAAACATAATTTGAAGGGCTTTATAGTACTGAATATGATGACATAATTATCTAATCAACCAATATTATTACTTAACCAACCAATATTATTACACATTTTAGGGTTATTTCATTGCTTTGCTTTATAATTAAGCAATGTTGAAGCTGTTCATGTATATCTTATCTTTTTTCTTTTCTTGGAAATGGTGTATTTAATCGCTGTTTTAGTATAATTTAGGAATATATAGAACATAGCATTTTGTAACATATCTTTCCATGTATATTGTAAACTTATATAATCAATTCTCAGTTTTTAAAAAATGGTTGTAACATTGTTACAAAAATGTGCACAAAATTGTGTCATATTTCCTAGGATAAATTTCTAGAATTTCAATTTTGGAGTTAGAGAAGACAACATTTTGAGGCTTTGAAATACAATGTCCATTTTACATTGTTAATTAAAAATAAAACAGAGCCAAATGTACTCCTGATAACTTAGGTACTCAATATTGTCTCAAATAAGGGATAAAGATAATGAACACTTACTTTTGTAATAATAGCTGCATATAATTTTGTGGTCTTATGTATAGAAGAATAACAGTTACAGATTTTTCAGAATTTTACCTTACAATCATAGTTTTATAATAAAATTCCAATGTGCTGTTAACTGCAGAGTTAGTCATCTGGGAAAATTGTGAAACCTGTGTATTTTGTGCAAAAAATACTCCTTAAAGAAATAACATCCAGGGCCCAGGGTTTAGCTTAGCAGCACAAGCACCTACCTGGCAAGTGTGAGGTCATGAGTTCAAGCCCCAGCACCAAAAAAAAGAAAAGGAAAGAACATTCATAGGTATGACACTCCAGTGCAACTAATGTACCAAGGAACACATTAGAACTTGGTGCCCAGAGCTAAACTTCGGGGTGCTGGCCTTTTTGCAGATGTGATGTCACACTGTCATTTGCAGAAGAAAGATTTTTACTGTAGATACCCAAGTTATTCAGATTTAGTTTTATAATTAAGGTATAGTCGTTGAGAAGTTGAGATTCTGGTAATGTTTTTATGTAATGAAATTTTTTTTTCTCATTTCAAAGGTAAATTTTAAAATAGTTTGAATGTATCACAGGAATGAATGTATTTATTAAGTTAAATACATATTACAAAATAAGGAAGAAAATATCTTTTCTTAAATCAGGCCCCTCAATTTCAAAGACCCAATCCAAAAATGGGCATCGGAGATGAATGTACACTTCACAGATGAAGAAATACAAACGGCAAATAAATACATGAAAAAATGTTTAACAACAGTAGTCATTTGAGAGATGCAAATTAAAACAATGCTGAGATTCCATGTCACCCCAGGAAGAATGGCTATCATCAGGGAATCAAGCAATAACAAATGCCAGCGGGGCTGTGGGGGAAAAAGGAACGCTTCTCCACTGTTGGGGGAAGTGTAGACTGGTGCAACCACTAAGGAAATCACTGTGGAGATTCCTTTAAAAAGTAGGATTGAAGGTCCCAGCTATTCCCCTTCTGGGTAACATCATACTACAGTGATATATATGCAGCCATATGTGTGCCCCCGGCAGAACAATTTGTGATAGCCGAATATTGGAAACAACCCAAATGCCCATCAACCAAGGATAAAAAAAGTTTGTTTGTTTTTTTAATAAAATGGAGTACTACTCAGCCATAAAGAATGACACACTTAAGACTTTTATTGGTAAATGGGTGCAACTCGAGATCACACTCATAAGTGAAATAAATCAGCTCACGTGTGTAAACATCATATTGTATCACTTAGTGTGAAAAGCTAAATGAGTAAATAAGATCCAAAATGTACAATATATATTGTGAATTGGGAAGAACCTGTTCAAAAGAAAAGAGAAACTGTGATGGGGGAAAGGGGAAAGGAAGGAAAGAAAAAGGAAAAATATATATATATATGATAGTTAAGATAGTTATACAGCTAGTTTCTTCATTGAAAAAAAGATCTGAAAAGAAATATTTCATGCCTATATCTCGTACTGTGAATAACTACTATGAAGATAAATGACATGCAATGTATTAATTATTGTTACTCTATTAGCCTGTTTTGAAACTGTTTTCTTTCTTTTTTTTTTTTTTCTTTAAAA
>RJWT010014039.1:0-21353 GCA_004365215.1 Cuniculus paca
TTCTTAAATGTAAAAATGGGGACCTTGGCAGAACTGAGGATCTTTTCAAATTCTTAAGAATAACTTTCATTTTTCCCCCTGGCTATCAGTCTCTTAGAGACCTCTTTATGCATAGAAGCAGTTGAGGCCGAGCCAATTATTGGAACCAGAAAAACATTTTTGTACTATCAACCTCTGTGTCCTTGGTCAAGATACTTAGCTCTCCAAACTTTACTTTCTTCATGTGAAAATTGGGGGTTCTAATGGTTATCTCATAATGACGTCGTAGAGATGAAATGAGAGAATACTTAGTTCTGTGCTCAGCACATAATCATTGCTGGATAAGCTGTACCTATCATTTTTGTAACTGAAATATTTAAAAACAACTCTTCTGTAGTATATGAAATATGTATTTTTTTGGACTGAAGTCTTATGAGTTCTTCAACAGGAAAACTTTAAGGCAAAGAACAGTGTGTGTGTGTGTGTGTGTGTGTGTGTGTGCGTGTAGTATGTTTAGATAGAGTAAATACCTACATAGTATTTTTCAAAACATTAAAATGTCCCTGCTGGCCTGTAGTGAAGTTGTAGGTGACTATACCAGTGGATGTTACCTTCCTAGTGTTAAAAAGGATAATAGATCTCACTGAATAGCCAGAAAAAATGTCCTGAAACAAACACAGAAATAGTTTAAAGAGTGTCCCCTAATAGAGATAGAAGTTGAAGAAAATATAGTTATTCTAAATCTCTAAGAAAGGAACCAGTATCCCAAAATGGGAAATTCATCAAACCTCAACATATTTTTGGAAAGTTCCCAAATAAATCTGAGAGTTGGAATCTGACAGGTACAAAACAAAATCTGATTTTAATAATGTTATCAATTCCTTAGCTTTTGTTCTGGGGCAGTATTAATGTGGGCTTCCTGAATGTTTCATATTTTATGATCTTTCTTCTTGTGATAATGTGGCAAGAAGCAATAAGTGTATTTCAAATTTTACATCTAAAACAAGGTCAAATGAGATGTTAGGTCTTCAATAACATGATTATTTCAGCTAAACTTGGGGATTAGGGTTGAGGCATGAACTCAACACAGGAATGTTCAGCACCAGAGCATAAAGTAAAAATACACAATTAGATGTTGAGATTTCTAATGCTAAATGAACGGAACCAAAATTTTTACCATTAAAAATGCAGTTGTTCATTTTTGCTTTCAAGGTACAGACAACCACACATTCAAGATTGACTCCTTAATATCCTTTTAACCAACAAAATGATTCTGTTTATGCTAGGGGAAAAAAGCCAACTAAAAAGGTCACTATGTTGTGTCTGCAGCTCTCAGTCCTAATATGTGAGTCTCATTTATAAGTGGAGAGAAAAATCAATAATCCTTTTAAGTTGCCTTGGATTCCAAGTGGAAAATACTTTAACCCACTGCACTGTGGTGACTTTGAACCACGATGAGATATTATGCAATGCAGTTTCACAAAGAATCTTGGTTCTCTTCAACACCTTTTAATTGCGTTGTTGATCTGGCTGGTAAAGAAAATGAATGCTGTCACTGCTTTCTGAAAGTTTAACTCATGTATTTATCAATTTTTTTCTTTTGTCATCATTTTAATAGTGATTTTTACTTTTATATAAGTTGAAAAACTGAAGTAGTTTAAGAGCCAGGAGTGGTGGCACCTGCCTATAATCCCAGCACTGCTGAGGCAAGAGAATCACCGTGAGTTCAAGATCAGCCTGGGTGGGGTACACAGTGGCGGTCAATCTGAACTATGTGGTGGTATTCACCTGTAATTATTGCTACTCAGGAGGTTGAGATGGGAGAACATTTGAATCTCTAGGAATTTGAGGCCAACCTGGGCAACATAGTAAGACCTTACCAGAGAGAGGAGGAGGGAGGAAGGGAGGTAAGGAAAGAGGGAGGAAAGGAGAGAGAGAGACGGAGAGACAGAGAGAGACAGAGACAGGGAGAGGGAAGGAGGGGGAAGACAGACAAAAAGAGAAAGAGAGAATAGGTAGGAAAATTGTCAAATAGAATCAAGTGAATTCATGAGACAAAGTGAAAGTAGGAGAAAAATAATCAAACCTGACCCAAACTGATATGAAATTTTAAAGATCTAAAGTACAGGTTGTATAGAATTTTAAATACGGCGCTTTCCTGAGAAAATTAGCAATCCAATCAAGGCACAAGGTCAGAAAGTAGATTACTCTGGAAGTAGAAAAAGATAACTTTGACCAATAACAAGTGGGAAGAGAGAGCAAGATGAGTTAAGATATAAAACATAGTTTAAACCTCAGGTGCTTTGGATATAGTAAGCATTTTATATGTTGATCAACTAAAGATGTAATAGTCTCCTGGAACAAGTAGTGCATTTATACTCCACAAAGCCTAGGTTCAAATCAATTTCCTGCCATGAAATATACAGACTTAGTAAGAATGAGTAACTGAATAAGTAAATTAATGCTAGTAATATGCCAGACACTCTGAGGACACTCCATATGTACCAGATCTAATAGTCACAGCAATTATTTACAAAGGTATTAGTAAGTTAATTCTATAGGTTAAGAACTAAGGCCCAGAAAGTATAGTAACTTGCCAAATTTCAAAGAATTGACAAGAAGCAGAGTTAGAATTTAAGCTAAATAGTTTTATCTAAAGTTTGCATCCATCGAAGTCTTAGGTTTGAGACAATTCTTACCTTGTCTTGATTCCATGATTTTTTCATATTGCTTAACGTCTCAGTTCCTTATGAATAAATTGAAGATGATAACATCAAGTTTGCTGATTTCTTATTAAAATATACATAAATGTGAATGTGAAAATATTCTGCACCTGTGTAGTAGAGGAACATTCAAAATTCTTCATCAATAATATATCTTAAATATCACCTATTCTCTGTGGTGAAAAATTAGGTGACACAGTTTTTCTTCCCATTTATTTAGTCTCCATATGTTCTACCAAATGGGATAGGAGGTGGGTCACTGGAGGCATGACCATTCTTGTCCCTGGCTCCTCTCTTCTCTCTCTGCTTCCTGGCTGCCAGTTGGTGAGCAACTTTCTTCTACCATGCTCTTCCAATAGTCTGCTTTTCTGTTGGAGCTAGCCAGCCATGGACCAAAACCACTGAAACTGTGAGCCAAATAAACCTTTCCTACTTCAAGTTGTGAGTGTCGGGTATTTTGTCCCAGTGATAGGAAAGTGAATAATATCCATATCAATAAGGATGCATTTTAAAAAATATTATGTTCACTTGAAAAGGCAAGTTATAGAAGAAAATATATTTTACATAATTTAATAAGACATGTGCAGCAAAAACATAGAGTTTGAAAGAATACATACAACCAAAATTACATTAAATCCATTTGAACGTTTACTTTTGGTATGGAGGGGAAAGGGCAGAGGATTTGGAAATGAAATGGAAGGAATGCATTGTGTAGGCATTGACCCATTGTGTGGGTCAATGTTGATGTGTACCTTAAAGTGAGTATTGTGATTCGCCTACTGTCTGCACCTGAAGACCATTTGAAACTAATGAAAGGATAGACTTCTAATAAACTTTCAAAAATGAGGAAATCCAAGTCTGAGTCAAAGAAATTTCCAAACATCAAAAGGTGGGAAGTGTTTAGAAATATGACATTTGATGACACAGGGAAAATGACAAAAAACAAGCAAGGAGAGTTAAGGATTTAAAGCTGTTTCTTAGAAGTCTTCATAGAATCTATGTGTTTTGAGACAGAGTCTCACTATATAGTTCAAGCTGGCCTTGAACTCGCTTTGTAGCCCAGGTTGGCCTCAAACTTGCAGCTATCCTCTTGCCTCAACCTCCTGAGTGCTGGGATTACAGGCGTGTGCCACAATGCCTGGCTAGAACCTTACCTTTTTGACTTTTTAATCTACTTGAGATTGACTGTGAATGCAGAAAGCAAATTTTAGGAAAGACAACGGTACAACCTTCAGAGTTAAGAATTGTTGGGTTTAAATGTAAAATTCCATCACTTTAGGGCTGGGGATATAGCTCAGCGGTCTAAGCGCCTGCCCGGCAAGCGCAAGGTCGTGAGTTCAATCCCCGGTGCCGCAAAAAAAAAAAAAAAGAAAAAAGAAAAAAAAATTCCATCACTTTGTAGTTGTGAAACTAGAGCAGTGATACTTCATCTCTCTAAACTTAAACATCTTCGGTAGTGAAATAACCTCTTCTGTATTGATGTGAGAAATAAAGGAGTGAAATGCATGTCTATTACAGTGCTAGGTTTATGGTGGGCACACTATCAATGGTAGCTCCCATTATCATGGTTTTCCTGACACTGATCCTCATGCATTCATTCAGCAAATTGAATAAGACACCAGTATGCATTCTGCACTGGACATACAAACATGGGGAAAGCTGCACCTTCAAAATGATTGCAATTTAGAGAAGAAAACAGAATTAGACCAAACATTATGTTATAGGTTTAGAGATAAAATGTTGAAGGCATATAATAGGTGGGAGGACCACAAAGAGGAAGGGACCCAGGCTCAGACAGTGTCTCATGGGGAAGATACTTGCCATTGTTACATGGATAAAATAATGGAATCTGTTTGCATGAAGAAAACTGACAAACTCCTGCTCGTGATTATTCCAACCATGACAACTGGTAAATGAATATTTTCATTTGTTCTTCCTTTGCATGACTTTAATTTCTCATAAATCAGTGGCATTCCTGAAATGCATAGTGATACAACAATACTGCCCACAAAGCTCTCAGTTCTGCCTGATTTCCAAAGCATTTTTAAACTAATTTTATTCCCCTTTTTTAGAAAATTCAATTGGCTTCTGTGGAGATAATCTTGTTTTCTGTAATTTTAAGAGTTTATGATGATTATATTGTAGGGAAGCAGTGGTGAACCTATAGCAAACATGCCATAGCAGGCTATTTATTGTCATTGAAAGCTCTAAAAGTTCACCATCACTGTTTTAGGGTATTGAAATCCATGGGAACTATTTTTCTAAACTGTAATTAAATATGCACTCACACTCAGTGTTCGTGTTCAGCTTTCTTTTAATTATTATGTTAAACACTCATAAATGCATATATATATATATCAGTCACTAAATATATTTCAATTGTATATTAAGATATAAGTATTTTTCCTTAAGAAGAAAAACATTATGTTTGGACAGTCTGCTATAAATCGAATATGTGATAGTCATGTTGAAATGTTTTTGTTTTACAGCTTTTACTGAAATGGTAAGACTTTCCTGAAACAACATTTTGTGTTTGTTTTTAAAACAAACCCATGGGTTTATTTTGTAAAAACTCATGAATGTTTTTTATGCATTCCATATCCTTTGCAGAGTTGCTCCTTGCCAAAGGAAATGTGATTGAGGCCACTCAGGAAGGGTTATGGTCAGCAAATAAGACACAATGGCTATATCTCGTGTGGTGTTCAAAAAAGAGAATGGGAAAAATCTGTGTGTGTATTCTTGAGGGAGCAGGTTGTAAGTTTTCAATTCTAGTCAAGTGATAACTCAGATTTTACAAAACACCCCAGCTATCATATTGATAACAATAACTTAAATTTAGCTCCAAATTGTCTGCAAAGAAAAGAAGAAATCTAAGTCTTCAAAATTTTATGAAGCCCAGTGGCAATACTAAAGGTGTTATTGACAAAACGCTTAAAATAGATCCACTCCGTCTGTGCTCACTTTTGGGTTTCAAATAGTTTAAGACGTAGTGGACTCTGGGATTGTTTTCTCTCATTTTAAGTATTGACAGTATTTGAAATAAAATACGTTTACGATGAAACCTACAAGAATGGATATCTGTAAGTCTCTCCTCCCTTTCCCTGACTTCAGAATGCCTCAAGGTTTATAGCTTGCTATGATTTTGGTAGTAATGCTGGGCTTTGCAGAGACACGGGACAAAGTGGACAAGGTTAGGAAGGAATGTTGGTGCCAGGAATGGACGCTTAGCTTCAAAAGCATTAAACATACCAAAGACATAGGATGAATATGTTCTCCAAGCTATGTGCAAGAACAATTAGCTTCCAATGATTCCTGTTTTCTACCTTCTTTTTGGAAACCTTAAGACTAATAGTTCTGCATTTCTCTACATATCCGGTGTGAGTATGAACAGAATGTTAGTCTGAGTTACACTCCTTAGGTATCTATTGCAACAATTTAGCTGGTGTGAGCTAATTTTAGTAACTGAATAAAAAAACTCAAAACTTCATAAAAATGTGTGTGAGTTTATATCAAAGAGTTTCTTTTGCAGTTTAGATATTGATGTCTTTTGGAGCTAGATTTGTAGAGGAGACAGATGTTATTTGTAGATTTTTGTGGCTTCGTAAGAAAATAAATATTAATGACGTTGGCCACCCTAAGTAACAAATATTGAGTACATCTCTGTGTATATGTGTATTTTTTTCAGACAAACTGTGAAGTTCACACCTTCACTGGAATGTCTTGGTGGCCCAGGCAATGCCTGGCAAGTTTACAAAGACCGCTGAGAGCTATGTTTCACCATGGCCCTGTGTGCACTTTCTTTTATATGTACTGACATTCAACTTCTATCTTAGTTAATTGACACAAGTATCTCATCGGCTTTGGCTTTGGCTCCAAAATTTGTGGTATTATACAGTGAGTACCTAATATATAGTCAACTTCATCCCCAATTAATACATTTTCAGTGGTTATTTGGTAACATGGGTTGTCATCACATCTAACATTAGAAATACAAACAAGTACATCATCTGAAATTAGTTTTGATGTCTGAATATTGACTATAGAGTGCAGACCATGCAGGGTCCAGGAAGAGAAAGTCAGATAGTGACTCCTGAGAATCAGCCATGCTGGGACTGGGAGGAGCCAATCAACAAGCCAACTAGCCAGTCTTTTTGGTAAGCCGGGCGGACAATGCTGGGCCCAGGAAGGGAAAAGTCAGTGCCTCCTGTGAGCCTACTGGCGTGCAGGCTGACAATCACCAAACCTCCTCACCCTGTAAGCCACCAGCCGGTTTGGAGGTCAGCCTGAGTTAATAGCAATGGAGGTACAAAAAACAACTGAAGGTTCGTAGTGTTTGGTTGAATTTACAGGCCTGGGGCCAGCAGTCTGAGCATCTATAGGGAGGATAACAGTATGCCATATGGCAAATATGGGGAATTTTTTCTGTCTTGTTTTTGAAGTCTAATATTGTTCTCACTGTTTTGTTTTGTTTTGTTCTTTTTTTTTGCTTTACTCAATATTCTGTTTTGATTGGTTTTATTCTGTTTTTTTTTGGTCTGATTTTGCTATATCTGATGGAATGGACAACTACTGTGAAGATAATAAGGTATATTATGGTAGCCATTGTTGTTTTCCTATTATCCTGCTTTGATGTTCTGTACCAATTTCACTGCTGTGTTTTGACTGGATTTATTCTGTTTTGTTTTTTTGGGTTTTATTATCTTTAAAATAAAAGAAAATTGACTGTAGAGAAAGAGGTCATTGTAGATTAAAACTGATGTGGAAAATTCCCTTAAATGTTTCTGCACTGAAAGTTATTCATCAATAATTGAAATGTAGAGATGTTATTTCAAAAGAGAAGTACTTCAATAATTAATGATGATTTTAAAATTAGTAGTCATAAAAGGGTTACTAATGTAAAATAATTATTGCAAGAAAATAGCATTTATAGCAATAAACTAAACCATTTTCAATTTTTATTTGCAATTAGAAGATGTTTTTAAAGAAACCATCCATCATTTTTTCCTTTTTTGTGAAAATGAAATAGAAGCAAAATTTCCAAACAGAACATATTTAATTAAACTTTAAAACAATACTATATATAAATTAATCCTCTATGGTTCTGTATTTATGGTGCCTAAATGTTTAAACAAGAGGTCATAGAAATTATTTCTATAAATTGCTCTGCATATTCAACAGTGAAGATAAGATTTGCCCAACTTGTTTTGGTTAGCTACAGAATTTCACAGGAAAACAGGAGAGAAAAAGTTTTCTAGAACTACATTCAGTTTTGGATGAAAATCATTAGGACTATCATTAAAATTATTATGTTTGTATCTCATGTATGGTGCCTGGAGAGTTAATCAATGATGTTTTGCTTTATTGTAATTCAACCACAGGAATTCCATCCTTCTGCCTTATTGATTCCTTAGAGATTCCTGAATTTTAAACAGCTGACAGTAAAGTGAACCTGATTGAAAATATATTTCCAGAATGGAAAGTTTTACAGAAAGTATCATAAATTTGTCACTGATAACATAACAAATGTGGATTTTTTTGTTTTTTGTACCCATATAATCATCAATTATTTGCAGCAGTATAACAGATAACTGGCTTTACGCCAAAGACAAGCTACATGATGTACAAGAAGTATGCTTTTTCGAGGACTTTTCTATATGGGCTTTACCTACCTTTTTAAAAACAGAAGGCTACCTGCACAAATAAACTTTAGAAATAGACTTTAAGGTAATAATATTAATATAACAAAACATGGTCAATGGTCACTCATAGAGTTCAATTAGTGAAACTTCCTTGTGTAAAAAAAAGCACATCACCTTTTGTATATTTTTCTTGTAGTAAAGATCCACCTAACAATCTTTTGATGAGCTGATGCTAAAATTGTTGTGTAAGTAAGGAAAACTAAGCAATAAGGAAAAGCTCCAAGGTAATACTACTGTTATCTTGAAATCCAGTTACACATTTAACATTCCCACAAATCTAGATTGAAGATTTAAGAATTTTGTCAAAGGATTGCCTGGAGATACATGTTTGTAACAAAAAGAAAAATAAAAACTGGTAGATATAAAAATTTCAATGAAGGCTATAATTAAAAGAATTCTTTCATAACATCTTTACTGAGATATTCATGTATCCTGCCATCCACACATTTAAGTGGCCACTTCAGTGACTCTTAGTGTAGCTATGCAGTCTTGCAACAATCACTGTAGAGGATTAACAACTAATGGCCACCTTGTAACACCCAGCTGAACTGAATCAGCATAGTGCTGGGTGTGGAAGGCCCACCTGAGGATTGTTGCCAACACAATAAAAAGAAAACTGGAGGGGAAGATGTGGTACTGTTGATTTTCCTAAAGAAGCCTGTTGCACTGGTTTTCCTGATATGAACTTGGCTGTTCTTGTTGTCACAGGATCTTGGGACCTCATTGTCATGGAGAATGGCTGCTGTTTACTTTGGGGGAGCTCTGGGCCTTACTCTAAACATCGCTTCCTGGCTCCAGCGCAGATCCCTCAGCCTGCTGGCACAGATCCTTCTCACTGGCACAGACTTTCTAGCTTCCACCACTGACCTTTGGCCTTCCCAGTGCAGATCCTTGATACGGACTTGCATGAGACATTGTTGTGGCCTCTAGGCCTCCAACTGAATTGTGGAGGACATTGCCGTGGGCTCTGGGCCCTCAGCTAGATTCTTTGGGTCTCTAGTGTGTGGAAAGATCTCCCATACTCTTTTGCATTTGACTCTTTGGGTGAATATTATAAAATAATCTTATAAATTATATGTCTTGTATTAATTCCTTTCCCTTGCAAACCCTGACGACCACAATCACTAAAATCAATTTTAGAGTATTTTCATTACTCCAACAAGAGGTCTCATACTTCTTTACTGTCATCTCCAATCCCCTACACGATCACCATCCCAGGCAACCACAAATCTTTCTGTTTCTGTAGATTTCCATATTCTGGACATTTAATATAATTGGAATAGCCCCATAAATGGTCTTTTGTAGCTAGCTTCTGTAACCTAACATGTTTTCAAAATTTATCTATGTTGTGGTATGAATTATTTTTTATTACATATTTATTTTATAGCTTTACCATATATTATGGATCTCTTTTTGGTTTGTGGATATTTAGATTGTTCCCACCCTTTGTCTATTATGCATAGTGCTTCAGCGATCATTTGTTTACAAGTTTTTGTGTGGGCGCATGAATTCATTGTTCTTAATTGTATACCTTGAAGGTGAATTGATGATCAAATGATAATTCTATCATTCGCATTTTGAGAAGCCATCAAAATATTTTCTAAAGTGACTGCACAATTTTATATTCCCACTAAAAATGTATGAGTGTTCCAATTCTTCTACTACAGCACTCAGTTATGTCTGTCTTCTATGTTTTAACCATCCAGTAAGTGTGAAGTGGTATGCCATTTGCAATTGTGAAAAATGAAAGCATATTTTGATATGCTTATTGACTATTTGTACATATTTTTGGTGAATTAAATATATCAAAATCCTTTGTCTATTATTTTAAGTGGGCTATTTGTGTCTTGTTGAATTGTAAGTATTGTTTGTATATTCTGGATACAAGTCTTTTATCAAATAAGTAATTTACAAATATTTTCTCACATTTCAGTTCTGTCTTTTCACTTTATTAATGATTCCCTTTGAGGCATAAAGGTTTTATTTTGATGTTGCTTATACTTCTAATGTCATAGTTAGAAACTGTATCCTATAATAGGTTCCAAATGTTTACAGAAACTCTAGATTCAGTCACCTCTGTAAAGCCTGTACCCCCCATGACTGCATGAGGCTGTGGGGGGACATCTAGATACAAACCATAACATCTTGATTTGCCTTTGGTTATCCAGTTATTTCAGCATCCGTAACTGGAAAGTATTTCTTCTCCATGGAATTGTCTTGGTTTCCTAGTAAAAATATGAATGGATAATAAAAATTATCTTTTTGAAACCAACAAAACAGGTTTATTTGTAGCTCTGAATCCTATTCCAAAATGTATATATATAAACTTATGCCACTGCCTGTTAACTTTGTAGTAAGTTTCAACCAAAAGATTCATGTTTCAGTTTTGTTAAGATTGCTTTGCCTGCTTTACCATCTTTGCATTTTCATATGAATTTGAGTATTAACTTATCATTTTGAAATTTTGATAAGGACTGCATTGAGTCAGGGTGAATTTGAGGAATATTATTTTTAAAATATCAAGTTTTTGAATTTATGAACATGATGGATTTTGTTACTTTGGACTTCTTTTAATTTATTTCAATATGTTTGTGGTTTTCAATCTACTGGTCACACATTTCTTTTGTTAAAGTTATTTTTAATATTTGGTTTTTTTTTCAACTGTGAATGAAATTGTTTAATTTTGTATATACCACATCGAAATGGGATGGACTTTTGTATATTGACCCTACAGCTTATCTGAACTCATTTATTAGTTGTAACAGCTTTACATATATGGGTGTGAAAACCTTAGGATTTTCTTCATGCAAGATCATAACATCTGTGAATAGAGATAGTTTTATTTCCTTCCTTTCAATCTGTATACCGGATGTCTTTCATTATTTCTGATTACCTAATTGCCTAGATTTTTCTTTTATTTTGTGCTCAACTTTTTTGTGCCTCAAGCAATGATCGTTGTGATGTGAAATAATTGCCAAATCTTTTTATAATTTTAATTATTAAATAAATAATCTAGAGAAAGTGCTTTTCACACAGAGAGCTCATAGTAAGGTCAAGAAATTTGTGTTCTTACAGATTTTTCAGATTTATGTACTTGCTTTATGTATTAGCTAAGATAATGGAAAGTATTCTCATGTGATGATACACATCATGTGAGAAATTTGTGTCTGAAGTTTTCATTTTCCTTCTTTACTTAAAAAAAGAGTTGTGTGGAAGAGTAATCTGCAAAAGTTGCCTGCAAACATTTTTTGGCATTTATATTTCTAATCCTTAAGCTCTGAGAATTAAGAATAGAAAAGAGGTAAAAGAGAGATTTGATTTTAAGACAGCAATAAGATTTTATTGGTTAAACTTTAAATGTGAAATAATTTTGAACTTCAGAAAATCGAAAGAACAATGCAAAGAACTCTTGTGCAACTTTTACTGAGATTCAATAAATTTTTTAACATTTTCAACCTTTTTTTCTCTCTTGTTCTGTTTTGAACAATTTGGAAGTTGGTAATGTGATGGTCTATATTTCCTTAAATTTTCAGTGTTTCCTAAAAACAAAAGAACTCTCCTTTATAACACTAATCTACTTAACAAAGTAAGTCAGTTCATATTAATAACTAATCTCTAGGCCTTCTAATTTAAATAAATAAAAAAATAAAAAAGACTTCTGATTCATTAAAAATTGCAGGATTATACAGGACATTTTGAGAATGCATCTTTACCATTTTTTTGTTTGTTAGTGAGGATCAAAGTTATGGCCTTATGCTTGCCAGGTAGGCACTCATGCTGCTGAGCTAAATTCTCAGCCCCTGAGCTAAATCCCCAGCCTGAGAATGCATCTTTAGACTCTCAATCTTTCTTCATCTTTCATGGCCCCTTGACAATGAAAAGGGGATATAATTTTTCTCTGATTTTTAAAAATTGGTTTCCTGTTACACATATTTTTTGATGTGATGTAATGTTCTTCTCAGTACATCTTATTAGTAGTCATAACATTTGTCTTCCATTGATGATATTGTTACCAGGCATTCAGATCCATACATTGAGGTGCATTGGCTCACTGCTAACCAAATCAAAGGAAGACATTTATTTTGGTGAAAAGGAAGCAGGATTTATTTAAAGCTAGCTCCAAGAAGATGGAAAGACCTCATTTACCTCAAATCACCATCTCTCCATGTGCAGGTATGCAAGAGTCATTTATAGTAAGGACCACAGGGGAGAGTAAATACAATGAAATACTATGTATCTCAAGGCTTGCTCCATAACTCCCAGCCATCTTCTCTTTCCTGTGGAAACTGAACGGAGTCCTGATTTTTTGAGGCCCACATTCCGCCCATTCATTAGTGCTGAGCAGAGGAGGGAGTGGTGTTTATGCTTGAGGCCTGAGGAAGTTTGGAAAAGCCACTTGTCTCTAAAGAAAAATTTTAAACTTTTCAAAGATTCACTTTATCTTTTACAATATATAGTCCAATTAAAATATAACTCATCAGAATTTTTCCTTTTGAAATGAATAAGTATCTTGAACTTATTGACACTTAAATAAAAAGTATTGTGAAAGAGATACCTTGGGATGAAGTGAATATTTTGTTCTTCTTCAAACATTGTCTGATTTTATTATTTGATAACTTTTCAGATAACTGCTAAATGGTTTCTGATTTTTCCATTTCTTCTACATTTACTAATTCACATTCTACAATGAGGCAGTGATCTCTCTTTCTTCCTATTTTTTTTTAAAGGGGTATAGTACATTGTTATCATCACCATCTTGCTTGCTTTTCTATCTTTGCAGGGACAAAATACCCAATGCTCAAAATGAAGGAAGGAAAGGTTTATTTAGCTTACATTTTTTGGAGGTTTCAGTCCACACTCAGCTGGCTCCAAGGCAGGGTAGTGTGGCTAAGGGGAAACTGTTTTTGGCAACCACAAATGACAAGAGTGAAAGGGCAAAAAGGCAAAGCACACCTGTTTCCCTCCCTTATACTGTATGTCGGCTACCCACCCCTGGGCAGGTACAGCACTCACACTGCCAAACCCAGAGCTAGACAAGGAACCAGTCACAGACACTAGACTCAGCCACCTTGGAAAGGCCTGACCCCATGACCACATGAGGCTTTGTGGGAGTACATTTAAACACAAACCATAGCAATCACTCATTTTGATGCTAAACTTTCTCCAGTTAAGTCAGTGGGGCCCCTTCAAACCAACTACTCTGTTAGTTTGAAATATCTCTATCAATTTTTGAATAAACTTTCTTATATACTGTAGTTGCAATATGTTACATGTTAATTTTATGGTTTCTTAGCCTATGCCTTGTAATAAACCATTTAAACTACTGATTTCTTTTATTGGAGAGTGGCTATAGAAACTATAATCTGGGAACCAGTTATATTTATTATTGTCACTTTACTATTGTTTTTAGGGCTTCTTAAAGGGCAGCTAGAAAATACATATACATATTCATAAACTCACCAACACTCCTCTTTAAATATCTATTTTTACATGAGCAACTGTACATTCATACTAAGACCTCCAATTTAGCATGTACATTCTTCCTTTTCAAATTTATACCTTTGTAACAGGATTCTCACATACAGAGATGGGACACCAAGGCTCTTTCTAGGAAGTAGCATTTACTGCTGCCAGCACTGACTCTGTGGATTCACATTCAAAGGCTGAGCCCTGAGCATAGTGGAGTTTTGCCTTTTATACAATTCCTGTGATTTTTGTCTCCATTACGTGGTAACTTACTATACCGCATGATTGGTTGTAGTCTATGTTACAGAGCTGTGCTGGAACTGCACATGTGCATTTAGGAACTGACCAGGGCATGTTGTCTTCCTTTGTTCTCAGAAGGCCCCCACCATATTTCTTTGGGAGAGACCTGGCCACATTCCTTTGGGAGGGGTCTTGCCACATCTTCTTTATCCAAACATCAGAAGCCCAATTCTCATTATCATGAATTAATTTACCTATTTGCTTAATCCCCTTGTTCTTAATCCTATCAATTTTTGGGCCACTTTCTTGGCATCAGACTTGTAAAACATGCTAGATATGCCACGAGGTTCTTCCCCAACTCAGAAGTCACCAACTAATGCCACTAAAGCAGCTGGGTTCCAACAGGAAAGGAGATAGGAGGAAGTGTGCATCTTGAAGAGGCATTTCTTTCACAGACTCACGAGAGAAATTATCTTGACACAAGGGAGGTGGGAAAAAGAAGACGGTGAATCCTTCTGTTTATTAGGTGGTATCTCTTTAAAGTAAATAAGATAAATAAGCCCTGAAAAGAACTGGCAGCCTATTAGGAAGAACTGGGGACAGACTCTTAAATAGTTATTGGGTCCCAATTAAGGTGTGCAAGCAGGGAACCCCATCCCACAAAGTCTTGACATTAAATCAAGATATTGAAATATTGGATTGTTGTTGGAAATGGGAGAAAAACTAAGAGTGACTGAGCAAAGGACCAATCGCAGTCAGAAATAAAATGAGTTATGGCACATAAAGTGCTACTTCATGAGTACTCAAATTTATGGATTGAAATTAGAGGCATCATATATGGAAATGGTATAAGATAACACACACGTATTAAATAACGAAATTAAATATTAATGTATAATTTCAAGCTTTAAAAATCATGTAATTAAAACTTTATGAACAATTAAAGAGCTAATGAAATCATTAATTACTTGTTATATCCTGGAGCAACTGGATGATGATTTTATTTAAGCTCAAATTCTTTAAAAAAATGTTGATATAAAGCTAAAACATGCTTTTCTTTGGATAGCTTTTCATGTTTTATTTCAAATTTAAGTATAACATTGTATAAAAAGTTTTGATGACAGATTTTTTTTTCAACAATATCTGTATTCACAAGTATTTCTTTATCCTTTGTAAATCCTAACCCTAGACTGAGCTCCCAGGTGGGACTCACCATCTTTTGACATCACCTTGATAAATGCTCTGTATTATGCACAACTCCGCTGCTTCTGTCAACACCAGCAACAGGCACTGGTTGTAGAATCTATTTTTGTCAAACAAGATTCTCATTTGCTTTGCTTGTCACAGCAGGTTATCTTGGCCTTCATGTTGCTGACACTTGCTTTTCCTTCTCATTCTGCATAATGCACATATGATATGTTTCAGACTTTGCAGCAGATACAGGATTTGAATCACAAAACAAATGAGAAAGTATGTTTATATCCTACTGCTTTGACCTAACCTTGCAGACTGACTCCCTACTGTTGGAAGTGCCCTCCCTGTTTCCCAGAAGCTCCCTTCCTGACTCATTTAGCTTCCTCCTTGATGGTGATGTTTTGCTTGTCAAAGCTCCAACCATCCTTTAAGACCTTCCCTAAGCCGTAGTTTCTGAAAGGACATTCCCAGGTATCTTCAATGGGAATTAATTTCTTTTTGCAGTCCTAACATTGCAGCTTGTATCACTAATAGGGCACTGAACTCACCTTTTTGTCTGGATCACAATGACTTGGAGAAACAACTATAGGAAAGCAAATTCCAAACTTTCCAAAGGAAAAGTAAACATGGTTATTTGATGGAAGTCCTTGGAAAGGAGGTCTGACTTTTGTGTACTTTAACAAATGGCTTTGATAAAGAGGAAATGTACAGGAAGGACTTAAGAAAACACAAACATGACTGCACAAACTCAAGTGTATATAACAGAGGCCAAAGTGTTCTGTAAAGAGCTAGGTAGTAATTATTTTTGTTTTGTGGGTCATAGTCACTGCGGCAACTACCAACCTATATCACTGTAATATGAAAAGAGCTACAGACAATGTCTAAATGAATGTGTGCGGCAGCTGTGTTTAAATAGATTTTCATTTATGTAAATGGTAAGCAGAATTTGACACACAGGCTGGTTTGGTGTCACTGACTAGAAATGAAAGCTTCAGCTGACTTTTCCATGAGAATCATTTCAATGTTACTGTAACCAGTATTTAATATTTCTCCATCATCTGAATCCATTTCCAGTTTTCCACTGGATAGTTCCATTACATGTCTCACAGATACTTTTTACTCACCATCACTAATCTAAATTAAGCTGGATACCCAGGACAAGAGTCCCCATCAATTCATATCACAGATTACATAATTTTATTAGTAATTGTGACAGCTACATGTAATGGTTAAGTTTAATTGTTGACTTGATTGGCTTGGGAACTATCTAGGGGATTAGAAAAAGCACAATTCTGGGTATGCCACAGTGGACCATGAAGGCCTGACTTTGGGTAATATATCTTGTGCCTAACTCCCTCATCTCTGGTGGTATTCCCCAAGTCTGCTTCTCAGCAGTTATGAGCTAAACAGTTTTGTTATGCCTCATTCCTTCTCTATGATATTCCTGCAAAAGTGAAAGACTTTGCTTTGCAGTAAAAACTGCAGAGTGCTGTGTTCCTGAATGGCAATGGCATAAGAATTTGTTCCTCAGAATTGGATTCAGAGTGCCCAGCAATCCAGACCTCGACCTTACAGCCAAAAGAGAGGAGAACCTGGCTACTGCTCTAGCTGGTGGCAGACCTTGGCATCATCCACAGCTGGTATTAGGTGCATACAGAATGCAAGAGTTCTGAGGTTGAAAAGGCTTCCATCCCAATTTCAGAACCTGGGAGGCCAGGCAGTGTGCCCTTGGAGGGCAGTGTGTGGAGCCGAAGGTGCAGGGGAGACCCCAGAAGTTTGGAAAGTCCAGGAACATGGATTTTCTAAGAAAACTTGCAAAGAGAGAGCAAAGCGGGCCTAAGAGAGAAGCTGTGGGAGGTACAACCACCAGAAGTGCCATAGAGGTGGAGTCATAGAAACCTTTTGGAACTCACAATTTGCCACAGATTGCTTCAGATGCTGGATGTGCAACTACAAGACTTAAATGTTTGCCCTGCTGGATTTTGGACTCACTTTGGTTCTAATGCTTTGTATCCCCCTGTTTGTACCTTTTGGAATGGGAATGCTTATCTTGTGCCATTGCATATTGGAAGTGTTTAACTTTGTTTTAATTTGTACAGGGACTTTCAGCTAAGAGTTTGCCTTTCATCTCAAAGGAAACTTGGGATTTGAACTTTTCAGCAATGCTGAAACTTTGGAAACGCTTGCACATGGACTAAATGCCTTTTGCATAAAGGAATGTACATGAGTCTTTAGGGAGCCAAGGACAAAATGTTATGATTCTAATGCAATATGATGTGGATAGAATTAATACTGGTTCTTAAGGATTGTTAAACCTGTTGTTCAAGTTGTGAAATGCTAAAAATAAGAATGACTTTGTATCTGGAGGTTGGTTTAAAGAAATATGTCTGGTTGCCAAGTTGAGAAGGGGTGGATTGTTATGGTTGATACACTGTGTCAACTTGAGCAGTTTAGAAGTTTAACTAAGAGATTCAGCAGGGTACCAGGATTCTTACTTTGTAAATATCCTCATCCTGTACAAGAGGAGGGCAAGGAAATTTTGTGAGTGCTCCACTGGCCCTGGAGGTAGGGGGTCACCTATGTACAATGTAATGGAGGAAAAGAGACTAGCTCTGCTCCATTTTCCTCTAACTGCTTTTGCTGGTTGCTGCCTTGAAGTGTTGCCCCAGTGCAAGGCCATTCTGCCTTGGAACCAGCTGATTATGGTGTGAAACCTCTATAAACTGTGAGCTAAACAAACCTTTCCTTCCTTCTTCTTGGGGGGCAGGTATTTTGTCCCAGCAACAAGAGAAAAGTAACCAAGACAGGAGCCAAATAAACTTCATATTTAAGCTCAGCATGTTGGGTAATTCATTCCTGCAATGAGAAAGCCAATGATCCAACTTCTAATTCTATGTGCTTGTTTATTTACTTATGCTTAATAAGTCCAGAAGTACTCTCATTTCTATTAATTTTGTTTATTAGTATTGTTATTGATTTTTATCAGGAGAGAATTATCCACATGCCTCTTGTGTCCATACTTCTTGTAAGTGGAGCTATTCATAATTTGCTTGTCTTTTCAAGGAGGTATATGTGGCAAAAAGAATTGCAAGATAAAGACAGGGTCTTCCCTTCTAAGAAGTGTACTTGTTTGCTTGTTGTCAAGTATGATAAGGATAAAATCTTCCCCTAGGGCAAATGCTAAGCAGGTTTCCTTGTAGCCCATCTTAACCAACTGGAGATTTCTGATTGGATTTTTTCAGTTGTGACACAAACCTATTGTGTATGCAGCATGCACTTGGGCTCACCTTTATCATGACCTAAATTTACAGGCCAACAGAAACCTGAAGCTCTTGCTGCCCACTGTGCCAAAAGTAATCAACTTCTTGGTTTCTGGCCAGGAGTCTGTCTGCTACCAGCATCCATGAAACTGTGGCCTGCTAACTTGCTGGTTTACAAATAGGCTAAATCTTACACTGCTCACACTTCTTAGTAATTTTTGCCAACTTTTATTGAACACAATAGTGGTAAGTAATTTACATACATCCTCCTACTTAAGTCTCACCATCTTGAGAGCTAGATGCTATTATTTCCTGTTTTAGCTTTGTTCTTTTTCACTATAAAAACACTTTATTTCAAATTGCTGACATGTAACTGCTCCTATTTCTCAAGAGTCATAACTTGTACTTTTTTCAACCAAACATTGAATTTCTCTTTAGAATTTGTAACACAATCTCAGGGAAAGGTCTTTGATCTGTACTTATCTATGAACAAATAAAGACATGAATTAAGGTTGGAATGGGGTGGGTATGGTATTACTCTAGTCAATAATGTTACAGTCCAGTTGACTCACATTGTCTCATTGTATGTTTACTTTGAAATTAAGAGGGAAAAATTTAATTATTTGGAAAAGAAGACCTGAAAGATATTTAGGGAAGAAATTGAGTAGAGAAAATAAGATATGTATTCATAACCTTGTATAATAATAAGAATAATACTTGTGGGGTTCAAAGTGGTTACCAAAGTGGGAATCAGCGACCAGCAAAACTCAATGTTCCTTTTGGAACCTGATAAAGAACATTGTGAGCACTTGGGTGCTGCAACCAAATTGAATTAAATCTTACCTACCTTTTAAATATTGATAATAGGCTGGGGAGGTACCTCAATTGTAGAACATTTGTCTAGGTTGTGTGAAGCTCTAAGTTTAAAGCAAAGTACTGACAAACATGTTGCTAAAAGAGTAATTGCAAAATTTAGCATAGTTTGATCACCATATTCAGTTTTAACTAATGTAATATTCTCAATTAATGAGATCCAAGAGAGATCTTGTTTTCCACCATGGACATGTTTATAATGATCAACTTCTGCTTTGCTGGACTTGGTTCAAAAGACAGAAAAACTAATGGGAGTAGGCAGTAAAATATTGAAGAAAACGCTGAAAAAAATTATATTGTAAACTAGCATGGAAGACTAAAAAAATCAAAAAAAGTTGATGTTTTAGTTTGCTAGGGATACCATAACAAAATTCTATAGTATGAGAGGCTTAAACAACAGAATTCATTTTCTCCTAGTTCTGGAAACTTGATGTCCAAGATCAACATGTCGCCAGGTTTGTTTTCTTCTGAGGCCTTTCTTCTTGGCTAGGAGCTAGTCACCTTCTTGCTGCATCTTTACCTAGTCTTTATTCATGTGCTTTTAAATCAGTACTACCTCTGCCTGTTCAAATGTTTTCTTTTTGTAAGGAGACTTAAAATTAGGATTAGTTCCCACACTAAATAATGCTCTCAGTCACACTGTGAGGTAGTAGGGCTTATGGTTTCAACATGTAAATTTTGAAAGGACACAATTCAGTCCCTAACATTTGGTGACACATTCAGAAAGAAAAAGACTGATTTTCGAGAAGAGGATTGTTGAAGGAGTATAGTATTACAATGTAAAAGCAACATTTGATCATTATTTTGTGGATAAAAAGTAGGAAAATACCTACGATACCATCAAGTGTAGTTTCCATTTTATTCTTATTTTGTACCTATTTTCAAGTGTTTTTTTTTTTTTTACATGTTTACAGTACATAATTATATATTCCTTACTGGGAGTAAGTTCATGTACATAACACATCCCAATTCCTTTTTCATCACCTTTTTCTCCTCTCTCTACTCCTTCCCTGCATCTCTTTGTCCCCTTCTGTTTTGGAAAAGATCTACCTCCATATTTCCTATTACCTTGCCACACGATACCACATGATATTGAGGCTTGTGTGTATGTGATTTATTATTACTATGATGTCTCTGCTGCAAAAATTTCAGAGTCTATTTCCAAGGGTACTGAAACTGGGATAATAATTGCCAGTAATTATCAGTTTAGGTCCCGGTGAAATTAGAAAGTAAATGCAAGATGGAAAAATTGTGAAATAAACAACTATATTTAATAATTTAAGTCTTTTAAACTACCACAGAAGCATACTTCTACAGGTATTTTTATGTTACTTAATTATCGCTGATCTCATTTAATGTTTTATGAAGTCTATTAATGGTGAATAATATCACAGGCTTCAGGTACAAAGTAACACCAAGTTAATATCACCATCATGCTACAGTACCTGACAGTGTCTTTTGTATTGGGAGTAAAGCTTTGCAAGGGAATGATGGGTAATAGTAGATTTGAGGAAAGATGCTCTGTGCAGGCTTCTGCTTTCTCAGCAGGTCTGCTCTCCATCCTTCTTGACTCTTTCTCCTAGAGATTTATCTGTGCAAGTTACATCAGTGAACTCTCTTATCCACTGATTTATGAGTTTTGTACAGGAAGAACATTGCAGAAAATATGAGGGAGAAATGAAAGTGAGTCAGATTATTTATTTCCTAGTTCCATTCCTGTGAAGTGTTTTTGGGCTGATGGTTTTCAAAACTTTTAAGAATTCTCTTAACACTTATGTTTAGCAATAGTAACATAATACTCATTTTATTCATGTCTTATTCCTGTACATGTGCTTTTGTAAGTAGAATTTTATTAAAATCTTTTTGAATGACCCTACTTTGAATGTATTTTGTACTGGGATCCTCACTAACACACTTGG
>RJWT010014040.1:0-21354 GCA_004365215.1 Cuniculus paca
TGCCAAAACAGACAGGTGAGAAGTGAAACACTAAATTGTGTTCAATTAGCCACTTGTTTTCCCCACACTGTGCCAAAAATAAACGTACTGCTTAAAAAATCTTTCTTCTTCGAGTTGATTGTTTTTTTTTTTACTCGCTCCAATCTCTGTTATTTTTTTCTTTATCTCATTCTGAACTTGGTTTGCTTTTCCTATTCTAGTTTCTCAAGGTAGAAGTTTAAGCTAATTATTTGGAATCTTCTTTCCCTAATAAGAGTGTTTACACCTATAGATTTCCCTCGAAGAACTACATTTGCTATCTGTACCTTCTAGTGTATTGTATTTTAATCTTTATTCAACAGAAATCTTCTCAAATTTCCTGTGACTTCCTTTTTTTTTTTTTAATTTTGACTCATCGATGACAAAACATTGAAGAAAGGCCCCCAACGCACTCCATCCAAAACAGATTCTTAGCACTATGTGAGTTTGAGTGAATCAAAATAATGAAATCCATTCTTATCCCTACACTATTAGCAATATAAACTGGAATTTCTTTTAATTTTATTTTTAATTGACACATAATAATAGATGTTAATTTCAAGCTTACTACTAAGCTGAGGGATTACAGATGGGACTATAGCAAATTAAAACACTGCAAAGTTGGCTATTCCTACTGATAACTGTTTGTCTTGATTAAATGCTACTCAGCTTGCTGCAAGCCTTTGGCTAATTTTCGAAGTTTTGAGAAGACTGATTCTGGCAATTTTGCCAGTTTTTTTTTTTTTTAATGGATTGGAAGACTTTCAAACCCTCCATTTTTACTCATGCCACCAAAACCAGTTTTAAAAATTTATAGTGATATGGCTCTCAGGTTAATGTATAAAGAAAGATTCTAAAACTTAGGTTCCAAGTTAAAATAATTATCTTTATTGAACAGCAATATGATTGGCAATGTGCGATGGACTGTCAATGTACTATCTGACTTCATTCTTTTAACATGTGAAAGAAATTGGTACCACGAATCACTCTCGTTCTACACATGAAAAGGTGAAGATAGAATTTCTTGGCCTAGCAATGAAACCTAACAGGTTAACTTGGAAGCCATTGATTTTACTAAGTATGAGGTGATCCTTCAAAAAGTGAATTTAGGGCTATGTGCCTGTTAGTGCACGTCAGCTGTTTTGGAGGGAGAAGCAGACAGGTAATTTGAGTTCAGGAGTTCTAGGCAATTCTGGGAAATATAGGAAGATGGACATCAAAAAAAATGAAGTTAAGGATGATTAAAAGACCTTTAAAAGGTAAATAACCTTTGTCACAGTTATTGTTGATGGTATTTTTACATCATATGAACAATTGACTTAGATGATGTTGTGAGCATTTACTATGCCTCAGTACTCTACAAAACACTTTACCTGAATGACATTAGATCTTAAAACAACTCTTTGGTATATAATGATTACATTGTTCATAGATGAGAAAAATTTAAATAACTTTTGAAAAATCAGTGCATAAGTGAAATTTAATGCAGAGATGATTATAATTTTGTTGCAAATTTGCATTCTTTTCAGCATTAATAAGTGGTTTTAAGGATGGCACTGAGAGCCAGAAAAATATGTCAGATTATTCTCTTACATAGTACCTTATTAATTTCCCGGAAACAACTGAGGAAAATTAGTAGATGGAAATGTTATCTTTGCATTACTGTTTAATACCTACTCATGCTACACTCTTATCATGAGTTCTATTTAAGTCATATCTACTGAGTAAAACAAGTATCTTGATTTTCATTTTATGTAAGATGAAACTAAAGGTCAGAAAATGTATTTCCTAATGTCACAAAGTTAGTGGATGACTGTGCTAGAAATCAGTTGCATAATTATTTGATCCAAAAGCTCAAGCTTTTCCTGTGTGCATGATTGTTGAGTAATTTTATAGGCAGCATTTTATGGTATTAAAAGAGTATGTGGGTGGGATGTGGGTGACAAAAGGGTATCAAAGGCATATAATGGCAAGGCATCACACTTAGAGTAAGATTTAACTGAATGCCCATGCAATTTTTAAAGAATAACTGTTCTGCACTTTGGAAGTTCAACATGGAGAATTTCAAACTTAACACAAATGAAACATTATGTCACACCAAAAAAAAATACATTTCAAACCCCAGAAAGTCATTTGACATGGTTCAAAATGTATCAGTCAATTCTTTTAGAAACTAAAGAAAAGAAGCATGAAAAAAAGACATTTCTGTTACATGCCTGCTACCATTCTGCCAGTCCTTGAAAAAGGAGTTTGTATGCAGTAAAGCATTTTATTATAATAAAAAAATACTATTCTAGGTTCTTGGATACAAATAAGGTAAAACTGAATTCTCAACCTCATGGAGTTTACATTATTTCTCTACTTGCATAAAATATGGTGGCATTTCTATAAAACAGTCACATACTCTGGATCTGGGAAAAAAGACTAATTAGTCTTCCTTTGCTTTTCTCCACTGTTTCAGAAATCATGATGTTAAACCTCAGATATATCCATGGCAAAGGATGGAAAAAGAGGAAAAAGGTCCAGAATTCATGGGAATTCAGGGTACTATAATCATAATAGTGATCATTTAATAAGTAATTTGTGTGTAAGATATTTCTAGTTTTACCTATATTGCTGAGTCTATGATAGTCCTGTTATGAAGTTTTCAACACTATTTACCTTTGTTTTTAAAATTAGAAAATTAAGCCAGGCGTGGTGTCTCACGCTTGTAATCCCGGCACTCGGGAGGCTGAGACAAGTGGATCGTTGTGAGTTCGAGACCAGCCTGGGCTACAAAGTGAGCTCAAGGCCAGCCTGAATGGCATAGTGAGACCCTGTCTCAAAAACACCAGGGCTGGGTATCTAGCTCAGCGGTCTAAGCACCTGCCCGGCAAGTGCAAGGTCATGAGTTCAATCCTCGGTGCTGCCAAAAAAATAAAATAAAATTAGAAAATTAAAGGTAAAATGAATTAAACAACACACATAAAATCATAGAGCAGGTAGACATAAAGGATGGAATGTGCAATAAAGAATTTTGGCATCAGTGCGTACCACTCATTTTGTATCACTGTATGATACGGACTGGAAAATAAAGCCTGTGTGAGGGAAATGCACTATTCAGTTAGATGACGGTGTTAAGTATTAGTGAACTATAACTCCAGCATGATAAAGGATATGATTTGAGACATACATGATAAAAAGTTGATACCCTTCATATATTCTATTTAAAATAAATAATAAAATGATAATTCCTTTACATGTTAAAATAGACAAAGATAAGAAAGCGTTTCTATTATACAGTTACTCAGATAACAGGTTTAGACTCTGATGGGTAAATAAATACATCTCAAAGACTCAATAAGATCCTGGCCTAACTTATATAATTAATAAATATTAGAATTATTTTTAAATTTACAGTTTTCCAAAGCCTATGAGAATATTGCATTTCATATATATATGGTAGTTTTATTAAACCTGTTCAAAACATGACATGAGGAAACTAAAATATGATAAAAATGCAATCGTGTATCTTAAACACATAAAAGGCAAATGCTAAGATTTCACTAAAATAGATTATGAAAGCAAACACATAATCGAAACCTAGAACCTAAGGTGAGACTCGAAGATGAGTAAATAAAAACATATTGTTCTTCTCTTATAGTCGTGTGGGATATATTTTCTAAGACCTAAAATCATGCATTTAATAATACATGTTTCCCATTAAAAAATCATGCATGTATGTCTGCTTGTGTGCTTTTTTTCCCCCATTAAATATTGTATTATGTTTTACAAGCATTAAAATATCAGGCTTACATCAAATGTAAGTGACTTGGTTCTCAACACTGATCTTTATTATACTGCTTAGTTGCATAGGGTGAGAAAAAACAGAGAACAAATGTGAAGATAAAAACTGCATGTCGTCACATTTTTAAAATGTTTATAATAGATCAGTCATTACATTAACACTGTAAGATGCAAGTCTAGTGGAATACTTACAGCAATTTATAATGAAAAAAACTTTTAAGTGCTCATTAAATCACTCAAATATGCTTACCTATGCGCTCAAACATTATTTGGAAAGAGCTACAATGTTTCCTTTGTTGAAATGTCAAATCCCTTAATTTGCAGATATCTTTTACTTTTAAATGCAGAGCATTTAAACACTTTTTAAAAAGTTCTTTACTGCATGTTTTTACACTTGATTGTCATAATTGTGGAAAGAAAGCCAATATGATCACATGTATCTTAAATACTAGGAAACTGAAGCATAGTGACTTCAAATGCTATATGTAAGGTACACAGAATGCTGCCAATGGCATTTTAGAAAGCATTTTAATTTGAGTTGCCTAATTATTGCATTTGCTTTTATTAAAGGGTCATTGAAGTGTATGTTTTAGAAGGTACTACATCCATTTAATAAATATCATGTTTTAAATCCTATTGAACCGTCTCAACCTCTCATTTCCTTTCATATGTTCTGAACAAAGTTGTTTTTCTGAATAAGCATTGGTCGTTAAAACTTCCAGGCCTGACTTCTGAGGAAAATACAAAGCACACTGTGAAGTTTTCAGCACAATGCTGTCTGATACATATAACGTGAGCCCTCTATGTAATTTAAACTTTCTAGTAGCCACATTTTAAAAAGCGAAAAACGTAAAATTATCTTACTAGTACATTTTATTTAATCCAATATGTGCAAAACATAACAATTTCAATTTATAATAATATAGTCATTATTGTTGAGCTATTTTACATAATTTTTGGTATTAAGCCTTTAACATTTTTGTGCTTTATATTCATAGCACATCTGAATTTGAACTAGTCTTATTTAAAGTGTTCAAGTAGTTACATGATTTGACAGTGAAATGTAAGAGCAATTGGAACCACCTCTTATTGTCTATCTTGACACTTAGTTAAACAAAATGTAAAATATTTCCAAATTTTAAGTGAACTCTTGGGAATGTGTGTGCTTGCAGAGTTATCATTGAAGCTCAGCTAATTAACCTTTGTTATTATAATCTTTGTGTAATTTTCCACTAATTGAAATGTGAATTTCTTTTAACTGATTTTTTTTGTGCTTTCTTAGCTCTTACTTTATTCTGACCATCTTTTCCTCCTTTGGAGATTTTTTCATAACTCCACTAGGACTAGACCTAAGATAGGAACAATAAATGACAAACCTTAAGAGCAAGCACAGATTCCTGTTCTAAGACAACTGCCTTTCTCTTGCTGATTCCTGATTTTCACAGAAGTCTCTCACTTCTTTTCATTTATTGATAAGTCTTATAACTCCTTCTATAGTATATAAACTTCAAAATTTCACTTTCTAAATCTCATTTAGTTTTCTTTTAGACAATAGACCAAATTCAAACTCCTTTTCAGAGAGGGCCCTGAAAGATGGGAAGGGGTAATTTTTCTATTCCTTAAAGTCACCCACTCATTCAGCAAACTCTGTCTTCTTGAATATTTAGTTCGTAAGATAGTTCTCTCAACTATTACATTCAAGTTCTTTCAAGTATCACATTCAGTAGACAAAAAAGGTTAGAAAGGGCATACACAATCTTTAATCACCTCAATGTGAAAGCAATACACATCATTTTTGCTTACTTTCCACTGCCAGAAGCAAGCTATACACTACCTAGATGTAAGAGAGGGTGGAAATGTACTGGCTTCTCAGAAGTTTCCTAGTACCATTTCTCCCTCTTAAATGGAAATGAATCTTTGGTGGGCACTTTCTCGGCCACACGTTACAATTCCTTCTGAACTATAAATCTTGTAGAAGCTCCCCCAGCCTGATAAAGCAGCGGTTATAAACTAGAGAAGCAGAGACCTATGGGAAACCAACCCGCTCCTCTGAGCTTTCCCTACCCTGGCACCCACCACTTGCAGGGACCTAGTCTTGCTACTTGTTTCTTCCCCTGACCAGAGGGCAAACAAGGATGAATGACAAAAAGACACCAACTTAGTAAAATGTACAAGTGGACAGGGGGCTCAAGCCTCTACTGTGCAGAGGAGCTCTGGTTTGTCTTCCTTTTATTCACTCAGAAACAGGCACAAGTGATTGAAGTAACACAGGATTTGTCTGCTTCATAGCATCTATTAATACATGCTCAGGTAAACAACTTAATCTCAGCTTAATCAACTTTCTCTAGAATTTGCAACATATGAACAACCGTGCATGATGCCTTGCTCCTTTGTGCTAACAGATGAGGCCAATTAGGCCTTACTCATCCTCTGCTCGCCCACAGGCCTGAATGCAGCTTATGGTTCTAGCCCTTGAACCAATTAATCAACTTCCTTGAATCTAGTTTTTTCCATCCCAAGCTGGTTGGGATTTGTGGTAGAGATAGGAATCTCCCCCCAGTACCATTATTCTCTTATTGTTTATAAAGTGAACTCTAGTTTTGTTTGGGTAGGTAATCCACCCAGCTCATCCCTATACTTCTCATTTAAGATTGGATATATAATTCATTTTTCAACTAATGATAAAATTGGTAACATTATTTTCGGTTTAGTTTTGGTCATTTAAAGACATTTCCACAAAGTACTATAAAAACGATTCACTTCCCAGTTCTTTCTTAAGGGCAATGTATCATAGATACATGGATACATATGCATCACAGATACACATTCAACTTCTAAAAGATCTAAAAATGAATGTTTACAGTAGGGCAGGTTATGTTATGCAGTAGTAACAAGAAACCCCAAATTTAATCTCAACCCCAAATTTAATAGCTAATCTCAACCAAAACAAAATTGATGATTGAAACAAATTCTACTGCAACTCAAAATGATTTTCTATGACAACTTTTCTTTATGCAGCAATTCAGCATCAGAAGCTGAAGATATAATTTCCATCCTTCAAATTCAGAGATTCTCAGGGGCATGGCACAAAAGCTTGTGGGAAAGTGGCCTGTGTATAATATAAGCAGTCACTAAAATCTTATTAAAAAGGCAATAACAGGCTATGTGCATGAATGTTTCTCCACTTTCCTCCATTTTTGTGTACTTTTTCCAATTTCTTAATGTGTGATGTCTAAAAACTCCTTTGAAAAGCTTTAAGTGATTATGACATAAGTAGCTTTCTTTTTAAAAACACATTTAATGCAATTATTCATCCTCTTTACTACCAATTCTATTTTAGTTAACGAAAAATAATTGTCTCTTAAAAGCCTCTCTTCAAAAGCTCTCTCCAAATCACTTTCAGCAAGCCACTTTTAAAGGACCACATCTTGTCCAAGCAGGCTAATGGAAGTCAAATTCCATTGTAAAAACAGAACTAAAATTATGCTTTGTACACACCTGGCAATAAGTCCGTTTGTACATAAGAAAGGTGTACGATTTTATATCAAATAAATTATCCACTGATTATGACAATTAACTGCTTGTGATAGGTGTTTAATTATTTAGTTATCTGCCAAAATTCTGTCCCAGGTGTTCCCTGTTTCAAATTTCAATTATGTTACAGTCTATTAATAAAATTGCTGCATTTTGAATAATCCCGCTGAAAATACCTGTTTTAAGAAAACTATTTTTTCTTTTTTAAATTTTTAAAATTTACAGATGAAACCATCTGAATAATGTATGAAGGATGTGTGTGAATTCAAAGTCATTTGTCCACATCATAGCAACTCTTTGTACTGTCCCAACTGCTTACTACACATGCAGATGTTAAATTGTGTGTCTTCGATTGCCTGTTTATAATGCAAAATGACAGGCTGACTTGATTTTATCTAGCAAAAATAACTCAGGCATTCACATTGGGAAATTTGACCCAGATGGTTTTATGAATGTTTTGCAGTAAAATTTGTGGACAAATTAAAATGCATCTCTGTATTTCTGTGTATGAGTATGGGTGTGTGTATTCATTGTATAGGTTTTCAAAAATTGCAGCTTTTCCTTCCTATGCCTAAAGAGATGCAATTTTCTTCATGAATCAAAGGAGTATAAATAACACTGTTTTTCCTTCCACAATAAGATAGCTGTGAATGATATTCTCAGGACCATGGTCTCTACTTTGGCAAATGTGAAGAAATAAGTTCTTTTAGTTGTGTTTTTAACACAGAAATTCAGAGAGGATCTTACAAGAATTTATTGATGTTCATCCTTTTCTGGTACCAAATATAATTCTCCCTGAAACCAGGAGAAAACCTTGTACTGCCAAACAAGTGACTTTAAAAGACTTTGATTGCTTTGTCTAACACTGTATCATAAAGCACTGTTTCACAGGCACCCATTGATGAACCTAAAGCAAAAATAAGTAAATAGAAATGCCAAGAAAGTAGAAATAAAACACAAGGAAAGAACTTGTTTTATAAATAAATCCTTCTTAATTTCAATCGACCTAGAATGTACTACCACTCTTTTCCTACTGCCACTTTTCTACTTAAAACTCCAAGAAATTATCTGAACATTTTTCAACAACCTGGTCAATTTTCCCATCTGTGTTGTGCTCTCAACCTTCAACCATCTACTCTTCCTGTTGAAATCTAAATTTATCTGCCATAGAACATCTTTAAGACCCCCAATTTTTTTATCTTATTGTGCTATTTACCAGCAAGGCTTATGTAAGAGTGGAGTTGGTAATTTTTTAAGGCTTAGATAGAGACCAAACATAAATAATGCTCTTAACTGTGAGCATTTCTACACCCTGAAACTGCTAACTGGCTTCATGGCTTCATTTCCTGCCATATTTCATTCACTTCTTTTTCTCTGTCTCCAACATGTCAGTACTACTCATTTGAACACTGTCCTTCCATATAATATATTTTGCTTCAAATGAAGTTTCCCAATACTTCAAATATTCATATTAGTATTTATATAATCTTTCTAGACTGTCCTTTTTTGCAATATCTGCTTGTCAAAACACTTTTGACAATTTTATAAATCTGCACATTCCACTCAAAAACACACCTTGTCTACTCCTTTAGCACCACCAAACCCAAGCTAGATATGCCTCTCTGGTCATAACCTGAGCAGTTTATGAAATTTTTGGTTTCATTTATGTATCTAAGTTTCATCTGTATATCAGAGACTTCTAGTAATGTGAATTTTAAATTATAAACCTTTACATACTAGAAAATGATTATTTTCCTTTACAGTTCCAACTATTAAGATGCTGAACACAGGAAGATTGATGGTCATTAAAATCGATTATATCTTTCATTCAAAAATATTTACTAGTCACTTATTACATGCTTATTGTGAGTCTAAGAATTTCAAATAAAAAATATGAATGAGGCAGAGAAACATAAAATATAATTCACAAAGGAGGTGCCCAAGTATATTCTGTTTAAGCTTAATCTTAAAACCTGAATATGAGAACATGATAAAGAGGCAATCTTTGGTGAAATCAGTAGTATGGAAAATGGCAGAGTCTGGAACATGTGAGGTAATATCTAAAGTGACCCTGAATAACTCAAAAAAATAGTCTGAAGCCACCTTTCAAGTGGTCTCAAATGACAAAGAGAGCTCTGATTGGTGCCCACTCAACAATCATAACTTACAGTTCTTTTCCGTGCTAACAGAACCTGCCTTCAATTTTCATAACTGCAAGTATGGGAATTTCCCTTTTTCAGCCTTCCTTGCGGCCGCAATAAGGATGTGACTCAACACAGGCTGTTTTTGTAGGGTTCATGGGGAGATTTGCATCTATTTTTAATTTCTGGCATAATACAAAAGGACAAACTAAGATACACTGCTGCTTCAGTGTTAATTATAATAGTATAAGGCTATGATGACTGGAGCAGTCCTGTTCCTATCACTACTCCTCTGATTGCCCCCAGATTAGAGCAAAACATGAAATTTGAAAAAACCTGGGCCCTGGGTGGTACTCTCCTCTCCTTTGCTGATTTAATGCGCCTTGAAACTCTACACCTCTAAATATGTTGTGTGGTAACTTATTTATCTGTATCACTTGAGCTACTACTAATTGATACTCTGTTAGTTGCAGCTGATATGGTTTTAGTCAATTGAATTCTATAAATATTGAGACCATTAAATAGAACCAAGCAGAAAACTAAAAGAATCAGATTTGTATTTGGCAAATATCACTCTGAGTGAAGTGAAAAACTAGACTTCGGAGGGGGGAAAATGAACATAATACTAGATGAAAAGGTTTTATATTAATATTTCTAAAAAATATCTGACTGTGGTGGCACATGTGTATAATTCTAAAGCTGAGCCAAGAAGATTGGAAATTGAAGCCCAGCCTGAGAGATTTAGCAAGTACTTATCTCGAATGAAAGAGAGAAGGAAGGAAGGAAGGAAGGAAGGAAGGAAGGAAGGAAGGAAGGAAGGAGAGACAAAATACCTGGGAATTCTGTTCAGCGGGAAGGTATTGGGTCCAGTTGCCAGTATCACACACACACGTGTGTGCACACGCACACACACACTCCTAAATGATGATGGCAAAATAAAGTAATCATGGGGAAAAATATGAAGAGTAACTACTCCATGGAATATTGGCTTTGAAAGGTATTAACAGGTAGAAAATAGAAGAATTTGGGGATTAAACAATAACTTGGAAAAAACACTAGATTAAATCAAATAAATTCTGGGTTCCTAACACTTAACTGGAGGAATGAGTTATGGTGCTTCTTATATGTAAAATAATTTTCTTTTCAAGAGGCATTTGTGTACCTACTGCTTCACAGAACAAATTGTAGGAATTTTTTAGTTGGAGGAATCCCCAGTTTGGGGTTAAATATGAGAATTATTCCTCATTTTGGGTGAACTAATTGTGACAGACTTTTGGGGCAAGAAAGTGAACTCATTCTTGGACAGGTTGTGTTTTTAGTTGACTGTGAGACATCCAAGGGAGAAAATGTCTGATGCTCTTTGAATACACATATAAAGTTCATCAATATCTTTCCTTAGAGCAGGAAAAAAACACTGTATTAAATTCTTCAGTATGAAATTTTACTGAGCTTCCTGTTTGTATGTGGGCATTCAAGGCTTGGGGAACATCCTTTGCAAATAGAATTGGAGAGTGATTGCCAAAGAAATGTCCTAAGTGGAGAGATACAATATTAGGGCAGTGATAATTTTTTTTGTCTTTTTGAGATAGGTTCTCATTATGCTGTTCTGGCTGGCCTTGAGCTCACTTTGTAGCCAAGGCTGGTCTTGAACTCACAATGATCCTCCTGCCTCAGCCTCTCAAGTGCTGGGACTACAGGCATCACCATGCCTGGTTGCAGTGGTAAATTTTTAACACAGCTCTTCACTGTATTTCCTCTAACTCTATGGAAAAGATATGTCTTTGAAAGTACACATACACTTTTTAGAGTTTACAAGAGAGTGATGAGTTTAGGCTGCAGTGCTAAATGTGGTATATGAACTTCAGGCAATGACATGACATGGAAAACCTTGATTGGTCATTATGAATTCTCTAAGGTACAAAGCTCTATAAATCCTAGTTAATTTATATTTTAAAGACACTAAATAGCCAAAGAGTTTGCATGTTTTGCTAGAAGAACATATGCACCATTTTGTGGACTCAGGTACATGGTGAATTGTAGAGTACTCATTAAATTCTCTTTTTCCTGAGAGCATTTTGCATGTTTATGCTCCTAGCATTTTATGTCAGAATGAATTTCTGATTTCATTTCCTTGTTACTTAGCTTCTAGGTTCTAAGCATAGTATGGCATGGAGAAACCATCTGGGTAAAATACCCAAGCTTGCCATCCACCAGTCAGACTTGTTGAAGCCAGCAAAATGCAATGGAATCTTCAGTACTTCCACTGTTTCTGGCCATGTATTCACAAAGTGACTGTTGGAGATGGTTAACTCTTGATACAGAAACAAAACCAAGTAGATAGTGGTAAAACATGGAAAACAGTGAAGCAAGCAGACAGGATATATAAAACACTATACAAAGTGCATTTGCCCAAAGGAAACTCAGGTAATTTTCTTTTCTAAGATTTACTTAAATTAAATGACATTTGGAGCAATTATAATGAACATCTAAAATTACATTAAACCTGTCCACCCCCTAAAAAACACTCTAAGGAAGAAGAGTATCTTTTGGTACTATTTGGAATTTTGAAGTCAAATGCATTTAACAAGATTTAACATTTTCTCATGATACTCGAAATCACTATTTACTGAGTATGTAGTAAATAAAAATTAGCTATCAATCTTTGCCATAACCCTAGGGAGAAAAGAAGTTCACTTAACCTCTCCTTGATTATGATGATGATGATGATGATGATTACTATTATTAGTCACATGGCTACTTAAACAATAGAATGTTGTAGAAATGTGTGAGACTTAGCCTCTAATGTCTCTAGCAGCACACCTTCTCATTCTTGGAACAATTACTGTAGGAATGCTTTCTTTCAAAATGTATCTGCTTCTCAGAAGCCAAACTCACATGGGGAGATCATGAGTGCTAATTCTGATTCACAGTCTGAGGTGAACTCCCAGTCAGAAGACAGCACCTTTCTTACTTGTTAGCTGGCCTGCGAGGAAGTCAGTCTTAATGTTTCAACTGAAACCATTCCCTGCATGCTGACAAATACGAAGCAGAACTACCCAGCTGATTTTGGTAAAACCATGAAATCATGATATGTAGTAAAACTATTGCTTTTAGTCATTAACGTTTTTTGGCAGTGCTAAAGTTAGAACCTGGAACCTTTACACTGAATTATATCCTCATCTCTTTTACTACTTTTTTTTCTGTGAGATAGATCTCCCTAAGTCATTAAGTTGCCCAGGATGGACAGAGTTCTGGGGTTATAAGTGTGCACAACTACTCCTGACTAACCGTTATGTTTTGACAGGTGTATTATACAGTCATTGATAATTTAAACACAATATTTCTTGTTTGTAGAAACAAGTACATTCTCAATTTCTAGAGAACATTGATTAACTCCAAAGGAAATTCTTATCAAATGATACCACTGAGAAAATAATTAATGATTCAATGTCCCATTGCTGATATAAAATATGTTCATGAGATTCATGATTAACTGCTGTGGGGGATCTAAAACACGTCAGTTTTTATTTATAAATGAAAGAGGAAACATGTATGTTCTGTCAAAATGTTATCTAATGAAAGCCTTATTACATTGTGGTTAACTAAAAGAAGATATTGAGATATTGGGAGACACCGAGTATCATTATGACCACATAAAATAAATAAGGCAAAATATGCCTAGGGAAAAAATACCTCTGAGAACGATGCTCCAAGGCATGCATTATCTTCATTTGATGTACCACCTGGCATGCTTAATTCTTGGGGCAAGTGCAAGAACAAGCAAAATCCCATGGAGGAACAAAGCAAAGAATGTAACATCTCCCCTTTTTATCAGAGATGGTTTTGTTGAGGAGTTTCCGCTTGAGCAAGTTTTGCCACATGAGCGGGAATTCATCAGGAGGTCAGTGAGAGAGAGGAGTCAGAGAAAGACAAATGAGCAGTAACTGGGAAACTTACATTGTTCTAGTGTAAAATTTGTGAGAAGAGGCAAGAGAAAAAAGGGCAGGTCACGTGGTAATATATTTGGCTTTCATATGAAAGACCTCTATGGAATGAGGCCTGAGGTATTATTTATTTATATTATAGTCACATAATTACAGATGAAGAAAATGAGTCTCAGGAGACTTCCCTGAAACACTGGGCTACGTCCTAAAGTTCCACTTTCCCATAGTACCCTTATTACTTGTTAGTAACTCTCTCATTTGTCTCTAATATATATTTTGTATGTCAGTCAATCATTATTATGAAATTTAAAACATGTTTTGAAATTTGTATTATGGTATCTACTATCATACTAATCCAACATGATATAATGCCATATTTTTTAGCAAAAAATATTAGAAATTCAAGCAAATGTAACAAAAATTAAAATAAAGAAAAGGAAAAACACAGACATTTGCTTTCTATCCAGCGAGTTTTTAAAAACTTTTGTGTGTGTTTTTAATAGCCGTTTCGTGTTTTTGTGCACAAACATATTTTTAGCTTGTTTTGTGCTATTAATGACAAATTTAGTGTGAACGTGCTTCTTCAAGACTCTTGATACTCTTAAACAACATTTTTCCCAGCCTAATTTGTAGAGTTAGAATGAAAATACTGGAAAAAAATTGAGTGAAGGGAAAAAAATCAATTCAAATAAACATGAACATAAATACCGACAGTGGCAAACCGGAGGGGAAGCACGCTGGAGTAGGCTGTTTCTAACATTGAAAGCTCTAAAAGGTTCACCATCGTTAATGTATACAAATTCATCTATGTATCTGAATACAGATGTAGCATGAGAAAATTTTTGCAAAGCTCAAAATTAAGTAAATGAATTACATACTGAGAAGATACATGATGCTTAACTATGTAAGTAAGTTATGGAATGACAAATATATCATTTAAGACAAAAGATGCTGCTGGAAGAATTTAGGTGGATAGACTTAAACAACAGCAGCACACTGGATTTTTATTAGAATTTGGCAATGTTTTAGTTATTCATTGAGGAACTGGTTCTTGAGTTTTCAATTAGTTGTTGTAATTCATAATTAAAATATTAACTATTTAAAATTTGAAACTATGAAATATGTACTGTACATATTTCTTTAAAACTCAGAAGTGGACAATTACCTTTGAAGGATAAATAGTCGACAAGCTATAATGGGCTACAACATTATCCACTGATTAAAGAAATGTTTGTACTACGTCTATGCTAATTTCCTTTGAGTTCCAATAGCCACCTTATCAAAAAGGAGACTATAGGTAGCAGATAGATCTGCCATTTACCCCCGGTGAGCCCCAGTTCCTGGTGCTCATACTTTTATGTATTTTCCTGAAGTGTGAGGAGGACTTGTGGGACTTGCTTCTAACCAATTGAATATGAGATGTCACTCTCATATCAAGTTTGGATTATAGGTAAAAGCGATGAGTGGCACTCCTTTGATAAGAATAAGTAAGACTGGTCTAAAAGCAGACTGGAGCTACAATTCTTATTGCAGGCTTGCTGAGAAAAGCAATGGTATTGGAGAAGACCACACAGTAAAGAACTGTAGGCAGCTGTTAGGAACTTGAGATATATTCTAGGACCTGTGTATTACCTTTAGCTGACAAGTAGCATAATCCTGGGGTCCTCAGAAATATAATTTTGAGAAAATGGATTCTGTAACTATCTGTATGAGGTTGGATATGGAGGCTTCCATTCAAGCCTCCATGAGCCAAGGCTAACACCTTGACTCCACCCTTGGGAGACCCTTAGCAGAGAACTCAGCTGAGCTGTACCAAGACTTCTGACTCATGGGATTTGAAAGATAGGAGATGTGTGTTGTTTTACTGTACTGAGTATATTAGTCAGCTTTCCTGTTGCTGGCACAAAATAGTTGACACCCACAATTTAAAGGAAGAAAGGTTTAATTTGCTCAGGGTTTCAGGGGAATTCATTCATGGTCAACTGGTTTGAAGGGAGAAGCTTCATGGTGAAAGGGCAAGGTGGAGCAAAGATGTTCAGTTCATAGTGGCCAGGAAACAAAACAGAGGAGCAGTGCCAGAAACCAACAGGCAGAATACCAGGTAAGTGCCCAAAGTCACACTTCCACTACTCACCCAGACACACCAGGAAGTGTGCCCCACTAATTCCTTCAGCAGCCCCCACGCAAATCAAGCTGACACTATCGAGCTTAACCACCACACTGAAATTCTAGAAATTTATTATACAACAATAGAAACTAATATATTTCTTATTAAAAGTAGCCATGTGATTCATTTCTATATGACTTTGCCTTCAGAAGTCTTTGTAACGTAATTTCTAAAATTACAAAAATAACCTGCAAAAGCATTTTCTTTTTTGTCCATAGTTGAGAGCTCACTTTTTGAGACAAAAAATTGATAATTATTATTTCTACTTGAAACAGCATAACACCAGCTAACTTTTCAAAGAGATGCATATCATGCACTATTGAAGGCTAAATTTAAATATTATTATTGTAAAGTATATTTATTTATTTATTTTGCTTTTTAAATTTTTTTTTATTTTTTGAGACAGGGTCTCACTATGTAGTTCAGGTTGGCCTTGAACTCACTATGTAGCACAGGCTGGTCTTCATCTTGAGGCAATCCTCTGGCCTCAGTTTCCTGAGTGCTGGGATTGTATAACATCTTTAGTCTACTTTGTGATTGCAGATTTTTCAATTAATGTTCTAGTTTTATAGTAAGAGAATGCTTAATAAGTTGAAATTTTTCTTAATTTGAGTATTGATTAATTTAGGACTGAACATAATCATAAGAAAAATTGGAGGAGATATAATACCTCAGTTTTATAGTATAATGGTATCAAAGAGATAAAGGTTCCTATAAGATAGTATCGACAGATAAAGAAAGTTGTAAAAACAGCAATTCCTGTAGTGCACAGATAACATGCTGAACACTATCTAAAAACTCATTCTGTGATCTGACAGGGTCACAGATGTTAGATTTCTCTATGTTATGTCTTCACACTCTCATCTGAAGCCATAGGGTTTGAATGATGGCCCACTTAAGTGAAATGACCAGCAAATCTTCAAACTTGGAGAAGAAAGGATCCAATAAATAAATCAAGGAAAAATTAAATATATCACTGTGTCTTAGTGATACTGTTTGAACCTCTAGTTCCACTTTGGGGCCATGAGTTTCACAGCCATAACTTGGTTCTCTCTTTTTTATATATATTTTTATTTTAAAGAGAAAAAAACAAACAGAAAAATCAAAAGGCAAACAAACAAAAAACAACAAAAGCAAAATGAAGAGAACAGCAACCAAAAAAATGGTAATATAGGATTTCAAAACAAGATGATAGGAATTTAACAATAATTATATTGAATATAGTTATCATCGAAGTAATTACTCAGGCTACCAGATATAGGCATGCATAACTGATCAAACAATATAATTGCCCTTGGAGCAGTTTCTTTCCCTTTTACTATATCTATTATCACTTTTGGATCTTATTTACTGAAGAAATTTCTTACACTAGCGAGACAATATGGTGTTTATACATGCAAGTATGATTTATTTCACTTATGAGTATGGTTTGTAGTTACAACCATTTGCCTATAACTTTGAGTTTATCATTCTTTATGACTGAGTAGTATTCCATTATATAAAAATACTAGATCTTTTTATCCACTCCTCAATTGATGGGCATTTGGGTTGCTTCCAAGATTTGGCTATTACAAATTGTGCAGTTACAAACATGGGTGCACATATAGCCCTGTGGTATGGCGTTTTCAATTCTGGGAAAATAGAAAGAGAATAGCTCAGTTGACTGGAACTTCTAATTCTAGTTTTTTGAGGAATCTGCATAATGATTTCCACAGTGGTCTTACCAGTCTATACTCCCACCAACAATGGAAAAGGGTTTCTTTTTCCCCACAACCATACCAGCATTTGTTATTGGTTAATTTCTTGATGTTAGCCATTCTTTTTGGCATAAGATAATATCTTAGTTTTGTTTTAGTTTGCATTTCTCAAATGACCAATGATGTTGAACATTTTTTCATACAATTTTTTGCCATTTGTGTTTCTTCATCTGAAAATTGTGTATTCATCTCAGATGCCCATTTTTGAATTGGATCTTAAATTTGAGGTACCTGATTTTTTTTCAATTCTTTATAATTTCTAGATAAAAGTCCTTTGTCTGAGAGACAGTTAGCAGAAATATTTTCCCAATCTGCTGGTTTTCTTTTCACTCTCTTGGTGATTTCTTTCAATGTGCAAAAACTTTTTAATAAGATGAGATCCCAGTTGATTCTTTGAAGTACTTCCCATGCAGTTTGGTTTTCGTTCATGAACTCTTTGTCTACTCCTACAACCTTGAGATTTCTACCCAGTTTGTCTTCCAGTAGATTTGGTGTTTCTGTCTTAATATTTAGATCTTTGATCCATTTTGTCTTTATTTTAGTGTATGGTGATAGACCTGGGTCTAGTTTAAGTCTTCAGCATGTAGAAAACCAGTTTTTCCAGCACCGCTTATCAGAGACTCTCTTCCAGTGAACATGTTTGGCCCCTTTATCAAAGATAAGGTGACTGAGTGTGTTTGTAGTTCTGTTTGTATCTTCTGTTCTGTTCCTTTGATCCTCGTGTCTGTGTTTTTGCCAGTACCATGCTGACTTTATTATAGCAGCATTGCAGTATAATTTCAAGTCTGGGATTGTGATGCCTCCTGCCTTGCCTTTATTGCCCATATTGCCTTTGCTATTTTAGGTCTCTTGTAGTTCCATATGAATTTTAGAAATGTTTTGTGAAGATCTGTGAGGTGTACTAATGGTATTTTGGTCAGGATTGCATTAAATCTGTATAACAGCTTTGAGAGTTTGACCATTTTCACAGCATTTGTTCTTCCTATCCATAAGCAAGGGGTACCTTTCCATTTTCTGAATTCCTCTTCAATTTCTTTTTTTCAGAGTACTGTAAATTTTCAATGTATAAATCTTTTACTTCCTTCATAGGATCGATTCCTAAGTATTTCATTTCTTTTATGTTATGGTGAAAGGGGTCTTTCACTCTGCTAATATGGTGTATTATAGTTGTTGATTTGCATATTTTGAACTGTCCCTACTTTACTGGGATCAATCCCACTTGTTTGTTGTGTATAATCTTCTTGATGATTTGTTGCATTCTGTTTGCTAGTATTTTATTGAGGATTTCTTCATCTATATTCATTAGAGAGATTGGCCTGTAATTTTCTTTTTTGGTTTGGTCTTTCTTTGGCTTTGGTATCAGGGTAATATTTGACTCCCAGAATGAAATAGGGAGAATTACTTCCTTTTCACATGTGTGATGTTTGATTCCTAAATGTATTGCTGAAATGACATGATGACCTTGGCTGGTATCTCTGAGATGCTCCTTGTGACCAATGGTAATGATATTTAAGGTAGAATTTGAAAAATGGCCTTGAATGAAATACATTGCTCTAAATGAAATTATGTGTACATAGGTCTCTGTTAGAAAAGTACCAAGTCTGTGAAGAAAAAGACTAAAAATGCTTACTGATTCTCTGTAATGGTGATGGAAGTGAGATATACCTATCTCTTTTCATGAGAGAGTCTGCTGCAAGGAGTTCAGTTAGCTGAGCTCCAGCCCCTCATCTTTTACACCAGGACAACATACTTTCTACATAGCCTCCAGTCAATGACAGAGAGCAGTGAGGATTGAAGAACTCATCATTTCTGGCCAGTCTGGTTCTCCTCCATAGGTGACTTTTTCTCTGACACTCCATGCTGAGAATTCCTCTTCTTCAGAGCTTTTTGACAGCATGAAGATCTTCCTATCCAAACTTTCTTTCTTCTTCCTTCTTTCCTCTGAAGTCTTGCTTCATTTTGCATTTTCTGTTTTTTGTTGTGGCCAGAAGGAATTACCATCACCAAATTTCTTTTACTTCTGTTTCCCTTTTGCATCTGTTTATCGAGGACCCTAAACTGCCACAGCTCTATTTTGGAAATATTATTAATCCTTATGAAGTAAAACAACTTTAGTGCTGTCCTTTTCTGATAGAGGGAAGAGAAAGAGCCAGAGACAGAAACAGAGAGACAGAGAGACATAGAGATGGAGAAAGGGACACAGAGAGGAAGAGAGAAAGAGAGAAACAGAGTCTGAGAGAAATTTCCTCATAAATAGCTAGAGGAACAACCTCAAAAAATCCAATAACATGTTAGTTAGCAATGAAAAACTGTCATTTGGTCAGGCAAAAAGACAAGGTTTGTGATATTATGAATCCATGATAAAATAGTACATATAATATCAAAAAAAAGATTGAAATTCTCCTCTAGAGTAAGAGATATCTGAGGGCAGTGACTGTGCCATATTTACTTCATATTCAAATAAGAACCCTTGACTATAGTAATTTTGCAGTGTTTCCTAAATTGAAATCTAATTTTCAGTGACTTTGTGCCAGTGAATCCAGACGCAAAATGACTTCATTCTATTAAGTTTCACTGACACAGCCAGCCAATGTTTGCCATGAAAATTGGACAAAGATATTTAGAGGTGAATGTAAAGATACATTATTGGAAGAATCTACCATTCTTTTCAGTTTGACAGGACCTTAAACGAAAATTTTGAATCCCTGTGTAACTAGAATAGGAGAAAGCATTTATTGGTCTTCTTGGACAGCAGATGTTTGGGATTACATCTAATTGCTTCACTGCTGCTATTTTTATCAGCCGGCTGAAAGGATTTTTGTAAACGCTGGAAGAAAACCTAACTTAAAGGGGTTAAGCTTCTAAACTCCTGTGATCTACAGTCAGGTAAAAGTGACAAATTGTAAGCAAAATATAATCCCTTCCACTTACCGAAATGCCAGCTTAAATATCATCTGTGGAAAAATTTCAGCAACTTTAATATATTCATGTTAGGGAAGCAAAATTTTAAAAACAGGCATTTGTGAGTATTTTAGGTTCCTGCTGCTTTATAGATTGTAACTACACTGATTAGCAGGTTTTTTCATCGGTGGTCTGATAGTTTATGTGGAGGTTCTGTCTTATTACAGATATTCTTGGAAGCCCATATTGTGAAGACGAGCTAACACAGAAGCGCCCAACTTTTGCCATCTTCCATACCATACCAAAAACCATGGTGTGGAAGGTAAAAAGAATTTGAATCCATTAGGAATGTTTTAAACTGTAAAAGAACAAAAAATGACTTTAAAAGATGGATTTTAAATAAGATACAAATTGTGGAGACACAGAAATGGAAGAAGGTAAGTAGAAAAGAAATTTTCCTTTTGCCAAGAAATGACATCCATTTTAGATTTTCCCAGGAGTTTCCCTTTATAAACAGTTAGCTAAAATTGGATAATATGGTGGTTTCTGGGTGTGAAGGAGTTTGAGATTGTGAGGTGACGGCAAAGCAGAATGAGAGGGTCATATTGTGGTGGTTAAACCATGTTTAAATCCATGGAATTTGATACAGTTTTCCTTTTGTAAGAAATTTTGGAACCTATTAGCAAAGAAAAAAATAAAAAGAAAAGCTACAGGGTAGTTTTGAAATCATGTTTGCTAACTCCTAGTTTAGCCCAATTTGGAGAGTCAAATGAATTTCTTCACAGTTCTCCATATACTCCAATGTCATGATAATTATTTAACAGAAAGAGCAATAAAACCAAAATCAAACTAATAGAACGTAACTTAATTTCAGTGATGTCACTTAAAATTTATCAATAATCTTATTACTAAAAGATGTGTTCAAACATTATCATTACCTTGTTTCATATTATTTGTACACAAAGTTTTAAAGCTCATATTCTTCAGCATTCTGATATTTTCATTTCTCATGAATGTTTTTACTTTCAAAGTTATTTAACAATTTTTTTTAGTGGGTTCATAGTTTTCCATCTCTTGTTGAGTCCAAGTATATGTAATGATTTCTC